>JAJOOR010000866.1:0-34811 GCA_036250505.1 Solanum acaule | reverse complement strand
TGAAATGAGTATTGAGTATCTCCAGTACTCATTAAACCACAACACAAATGGCCAAACAAAGCCTCTTCCGTGAAAAGAATAATTCACTGCTCGGTAAAACCCAAAACTGCAAGCACAAAAAGAAGGGAACAACTATATGTGCTGAAAAAATACATATACCTAAGAAATCACTAGAGATGCAAGAGAGCCTAATAATATCTATCACCATGTGGTGCACAGGGATGCATACAGAACAATCCTAAGAAGTATCCAAACTAATCCTCTGTTACTATCACAATGTGGTCTACACATTCATTCATCAGTAAACAAAAATCAATCTGGCATGATAACCAAGGGAAAATGGTGAGAAGATAAGTAGTAGAGGAGCACTTTACAGCACTATCATCCAATGTCCATAACACCATCTTAGTGCACTGAGGTGATGCTATTGACACATATACTGCACATCCAAAACTCCGTAGATGAGAAATATTTGGTTCATGACCAAATACCAATTGTGACAGAGAGTATTTTATTATAATTAGTCGGTCTGAGACGAACAAGCGATTATGCATGTAGGATAGCATGACCCCAAACAGTAGTGGGAAACTTAGTTTTCATAAGTAGAGGTCTTACTATCAGATGTAACAACTTAATAAATGACTCAGCAAGGTCATTTTGAGTATGAACATAAGCTATAGGATGTTCAACTTTTATCCCTATTGATAAGCAATAATCATCAAAAGCTTGGGATATGAATTCTCTTTGCCTTAATGGGATAATCTGGGAATTGCGCTCTTCATCGTATCATTTGTTCCAATAATTGTACAAACGCCAGGTTGCGAGATGATAAGAGGCACACATGAGACCATCTTGAAGATGCATCTATTAGGACCATAAAATATATAAATAACCCGCTAGATGGGTGAATAGGTCCATAGATATCCCCATGTATACGTTTAAAAATTGAGGGATTCGATGTTAACCTTCATTGGTGATGGCCTAGTAATCAATTTTCCTTGACAACAAGCAACACATGAAAACTCATTACTCGTAAGAATCTTCAAGTTCTTCAACGAATGTCCATTTGAATTTTCAATGATTCGTCTCATCATTATTGATCCAGGATGACCTACTTGGTCATGCAAAAAGCACAAAAGTTTTTAAGTCGGTAAACTTCTGGTTTACGATAGAGTGTGCTTCAATTGTACTTATTTTTGCATAATATAAGCCAGAAGATAAAGTTGATAATTTCTCCAACACATATTTCTGGTCTGAGACAATCTTTGAAATACCAAGGTAATCAACATTTATTTCATTTATCGTCTCAACATGATATCCATTTCGGCGAATATCTTTAAAACTTAATAGGTTTCTTGAGGATTTAGAAGAGAACAATGCATCTTCTATAACAAGTTTTGTCCCCTTAGGCAAAAATATAGTAGCTCTTTCAGAGTCTTCTATTAAGTTCGAATTACCAAAAATTGTAGTAACATTTGCTTTCCTTTTAAAAAAGTAAGAAAATTATTTCTCATCTTTGAATATGGCATGCGTTGTTCCACTATTGATCCAAACAAAATTTGAGAGGTATCCATATACTCTTCAAGATATAAACGAAGTAAACATTATAATATTATTACTAAAAAAACATTACACAACCTTTTATTTATTTACAAGACTAGGAAAACATATTCATACTAGTTCATACAAAGGACTGAAATGAAATATATTTACATTATTACAGACCCATCACCTATCAGGTGATCTATTTTTCCTTCGGGATTCTCAAAGAAATCCGCTACAGCTAGATGCATGGGTTCAACATTATCTTCAGAGATAAAGTTTGTTTATGCGTTATTTTTCACCTCCTTCAGGGAAACTTGATACAGCTCGACCAGGTGCCTCGGCGTACGACAAGTACGTGACCAATGCCCTTTTCCACCACATCGATAACATTTATTGTCTGAATTTTTTTTCTGCACCACTGCATGCTTTTCATCCTTCTATTTACACTGTTGGTGGTGAAGGTTATTATTTAGTGCAAGACGATCACCATACTTGGAATTTCTTCCTCGACCACGACTGGGGCCACGACCTTTTCCACGCTTAGATTGGTGAAAATTTGTCGAATTTACTTCAGGAAATGACATAGAACCAGTAGGTCGACTTTCATGATTTTTCATTAGTAAAGCATTATGTTGTTCAACAACAAAGAGATGTGAAATTAATTCTGAATATTTTTGAAATCCCATTTCTCGGTATTGCTGTTGCATGAGCATACTCGAGGCAGGAAAAGTGGAAAATGTTTTCTCCAGCATATCATAGTCAGTGATATTTTCTCGCCATAATTTTAATTGTGAAATGATTTTAAACATGGAAGAGTTATACTCACTGATAGATTTAAAATCTTGAAGTCTCAAATGGATCCATTCATAACGTGCATATGGAAGGATGACCAACTTCAGGTGGTCATATCTATCTTTTAAATTATTCCACAACACTAGAGGATCTTTAACAGTGAGATATTCCATTTTTAAACCCTCGTCAAGGTGATGATTGAGAAATATCATTGCCTTGGAATGGTTTTGTTTCGATGCCTTTTTTTTTTCTTGGATGGTGTCTTCCAGACCTATCACATCAAGATGAATTTCAGCATCTAGTACCCATATGACAGATAGCCTTTTCCCGATATGTCTAAAGCAAGAAATTCAAGTTTAGTAAGATTTGACTTTATTTAAGAAAGGAAAATTCATACCTTCGAGGCTTTTAAAGTCTTTACTTGAACTGACAGAGACTCGTGTTGATAACGTGTTATGAAATAACTAGCTTAACAAACTTATATTAATAAACTAGATTTTAAAGAAGAACAAGAGAGAGCATAATCTATTCCAAACTTTTATTATATCTCTCTCCCTTTGTGAATAAAAGTAATGGCTATTTATAGTCAATTAGTAATATACAAACTAACACTTGGCTATTAGGAAGTTATCCATTTGGCCAAGTGATGACACCTCTCAAAATGGGTGGCCCACATGGCATCCATTTAGTATGGCAAGTGATGACAATCAAAGGAGTGACCCCACATGACATTCATTTAGTTTTACAACAGGCTTTGTATTATAAAGTTATAGAAATATGGAAATTAGTCCATTCCCTAGGTATTGGGAAACTTTTTCATTATTGAAAAATAACTAATAAATAAATTCAAAATAAAATTTACGAGAAAATCAGAATTTATGTCTTATTTCCTCATTAATTTTATTTTGAATAGTTAAGATTATGTTTTTTTTTCACAAGAGCAATTTGAAGAAAAATAGTGAGAAAAGACAAAAAAAAACTGAAATAAGTTAAAATTTTAATTTTATGGAAGCATGACTTCCATTCATATAAAAAATAAAATAAAAATCACACCACACATCTATTTAAGGGTTAATATTACAACTTTTAGATCTACTTTATTTTATATTACTACTTATAACATTTTAATTACAAGTATTAATAGATTAATTTGAATTTATAAATTAATTAATTATATATTATTAACCAATATATATTATATAATGTTATATAATTAATAGGTGAGAGAAATAATATTAATGAGAGAGAATCAATTTGTAATTATCTATTACACCTTTTAAGGGATTTTTTAACTTATCACATGTCAACCCACACCCCACCCTCACGTTACTCTCAAAATATATTTTCCATAAATATAGTAATTTATAATTGACAAGATAAATCTTTCCCTTGATATTCTCCTAATTAGTTGATTTTTATTTTGATTATTCTTTTATTCCCAAGATAAATATTGATTATTATTCAAATACTTTTTATTTATTAATGACTATTGGGGCCTTTAATATTTTTTTAAAACAATAAATTTATCGCCGTATATTGTAACATGTAATTTTCTCACTTTAATCTATCTTTTTTTGCTTTTCTTGATGTTTTTTTTTTATTTTAAATTTTGATATTGTTTTTTATTTTTTTTAATCAGATTTTTTTAGAATTAAGAATTCTATATTTTGAAAATTTGATGTTGTTTTTTATTTTAATTAATCTGAAACTTGATTTTTTGAGAAAAAAAATCATTTTACCGAAATTTTGAACTCGTTTTTTGTGTGTTTTTCTATATCTAAAATACTATTTTTTGGGTGAAATAAGTATATTTAATTCTGAAATTTTTTGATATATATAGATAATATGAGATCATAAAATCTTTAATAAGGAGTTTCTAAGTTTGTCTAAATATGATAAAAAAAATCACGCTTAAATACAAAATATAAATTGAAGAGAGAGGAAAATATAGAACTTGAATTAATTATTGCAGTTTAGACTTTCAATTACATGTTTTAATTTTTGGGTGATGTATATTTCTTTTGCTACAATTTCTGACAACAATATATAATATGCATTGTTTTACAGTCAGATTTATTTTTCCCAGATTTATACTCGTTGGATACAAATTTCATACATTTTTTTTTTTTTTCTTTGTTCTAAAATTTCAAGTTGGATACCAAGTGTATATAAATTGGATACAACATTAACTTGTTTTAGATTGTCTAATTTGGTTGAAATATTAGTTACATTTTGTTTTTTTCATTTTCAAGTGGAATATCTATTGGATACCAAATTGATACCAATTGAATACAACATCAACTTGTTTAGGTTGTCTAATTTGGTTGAAATCTCAACTACAAAGTATTTCTTTAATATTTGATTAATATGGATTCTTCCTATTTTGAGGAGTAATTAATTAACTCCAATCCAACATTTGAACCCCAAACTTTTGATTAATGTTGAGTACAACACTTACCAAACCACTACATTCCTTTATTTTTTGGATGTCACTAATCAATTGAATGCCTTGATAAGATAGAAACTTGAATAACTAAAACTCCAAGGTAGTGTGGAACCACCATAACTTTTGAACTTTTTAAAAGTCCCTACTTAAAAACTCTCTAAAGATCAAAGTCATTTATTTTACAAGTTTAAGAATTCTAATCTACATGAAACCAATAGTCTAATGATTACATCAAACTCTTGATTAACATATCTTTACTTCAACATAATGATCAAAAGCATAAACATAAACAACAAAGTTGTGAATACACATTGTCCCTTTAAGGAAATTATTCCCCTCTAGTACCCGAGGTTTAAAGGAATAGATCATCTCAGGATTGAACGATTCTATTCATCAGTGTATTGATACAAAAACAATGGTGCCAGTGAGCCACTCAACATGAGCGTAATACACGAATATTTAATTGTACAGAAGAAGAAGAAGTTCAGAATTTTCATTGTTTTAAAATGAGAGGAGATCCCTCTATTTATAGACAACAACGGGTAGTGTGAATAAATGTTTATTATGCCTTATCGGAAAGGTCACAACTCTTTGGAAAAGTCACAACCTTTCATAAAAGTCACAATTTTTCATAAAAGTCACAACTTTTCATAAAAGTCACAACTTTTCATAAAAGTCACAACTTTTCATAAAAGTCGCAACTCTTCTTAAAAGTTGCAACTCTTCATAAAAATTGCAACCCTTCATAAAAGTCACAACTTTTCATAAAAGTCACAACATTTCATAAAAGTCATAACTTTTTATAAGAGTCACAATTTTTCATGAAAGGGAAGGCTAATTTTGGAAATAAATAAATTAAAAAGGGAATCTTTGTTTGTGGCGGCGCCACATAGGCGGGCATAGGGTTCTCTTTTATATATATATATTATATGATATGATAGTATACAAAATTCATTCAAATATAATTCTAAAATCGTACCAACATGGTATAACCGATATATCAAATTCAAATAAATTTTATGTAATTTTTTAACCAGAAACATACAAAAAAATGAATGTTCAAACCAAAATTTATACCAATTTTAAACAAATTTTATGTAATTTCAAAAGTGAATATTCATACCAAAAACGTCATAATTAAAACTATTATACACAAACGAAATCTGAAGATTTTTTTTTCCAGAATCATTGTTCATATTTTTTTTAACGTTTGGTTTGTATTACAATACAAATAAAAAATCACAAAGAACGCTAACCTGAATGATCTCATCTACCACCATGCTTTATTAATACTAATAAGAAGCCATCCATTACAAGAAAATAAAGATTATTGAATAAAAATGAATATGAATTATATGAGAGTGACTGTTTACAGAGAAAATATTGAGAAGAGAGAGAATTCTTCCAACAAAAGAAAAGAAATATGTTTGAATGAATTTTAACTTCTTTGAGCTAAACAAGAAAAACAAATATATTTTTTTGAATTAATTTTAACTGATTGAGTAAAAAGGGAAAACAAATATTTTGTTTTGAATCCCCTAAATTTATGACATTATTGATTATCCTTAATGTATTCAAATTAATGACACATCTGTTTTTTTCTTTTTATGATTTTCAAAAAAATGTTTTTTACTATTATTTTAAAAATCTTTTTTTTTTAATAAAATGTGACAACTTGAAAGTTTTATTATACTATCATAACTTGAAAATATTAGTCTTATATATGTCATTTGTAAAATTTTCACAAAAATAAATACATATAGACCAAACCAGATATGTTTATGAATAAGACCTCCACAAAAGTTGGAATACATTATTTTTCTTTAAAATGAAAGAAAGAAATATATAATCAAAGAATTGTAGTTGCTAATTTATAAATGTTTATAACGGCTAACATAATTCTGAAAAGCACCCACCCAATGCCACCGCCCTTTGAAATACACCCAATGTAACTATTGGTATGATCAAGATGATGGGTAATTATTATTGTTTAATCAAGATATGGGTCCCTATTCATTTTGGCTTTAGTTCCCTGTTTTTTTTTATGATTTCGTTGGTATCTTGAGAATATAGGGAGTGTTTGATTGTTGATTATTGTTGATCAAGATACTGGGTAATTATTGTTGATCATAATACTGGGTAATTATTATTGATGAAGATACTGGGTAACTATTGTTTGATCAAGATATGGGTAATTGTTGTTGATGTAATTATTGTATGATCCAGATACTGGGTAATTATTGTATCGTAAAGGTACGGGTTATTATTGTTATGAGTATTATTGTATGGTCAAGATACATGTAATTATTGTCAATCAAGATATGGGTATTATTGTATGATCAAGATAGGGTAATTATTATCGATCAAGATATTCGGTAATTATTGTCGATCAAGATATAGGCATTTATTGTATATGATGCCTTTCTTTGGAAGCTATCGGTTTGGTTTTTGATTTCTTGGCCATCTTAGAATTATATAAATCTCACATTATCTCCTTTTGAATCTTGGTTTTCGAATCTTT
The DNA here is from genome assembly GCA_036250505.1 of Solanum acaule. Taxonomy (NCBI): domain Eukaryota; kingdom Viridiplantae; phylum Streptophyta; class Magnoliopsida; order Solanales; family Solanaceae; genus Solanum; species Solanum acaule. The sequence continues at coordinate 27,507 of JAJOOR010000866.1, read as the reverse complement.
TAATATGGGATGTAGGTTTCTGATTTTAGAATCTTTGATCATCTCAGCAGACAAGGAATGATAGGGGTTTTGGGAGTTCTCGACCTTTTAGCGTGATTCAGTTTTTTTTGGCTAATTTATTGATTCGTTTGCAACTAGTTCTAATTTTTTGCTAATTTATTGATTAATTATTGTTGTTTGTTTGATCAGGTATGGGTAATGATGATAGGAGACTGATTCTCCTTCTACACTTGCTTTTACCTTGGTCTCAATGTTAATTCTGAGGTTTTTGTTTTTAGAATTTATGTGTTGGTGTCACCCTGTTTACTACTTTGAACCCTAGCAGTTTCCTTTTGTTGAATCAGAACATGAGTAGAATTAGAAATTTGGCTCTAGGTGTGCATATATGTGCATATAGGTGCAAATGGTTCTACAAGAACAAGTGTCTTGCTTTGGTGTTTGTGGTCAGGAAAGATCCAGAAGTTCCCAAGTCTGCGACTAAAGTTATTTGATTTTTCAATATCTCAAAGCTTTGTTCAAAACTGGTACGATATGGAAGTTCTCAACTATTATAATTATTTTCACAAGTGTGTATAGTGTGCTCTTCTGCCAGTTAGTTTTAGTTGTTAATTCAAATGCTCGTGTTCTTTGATGAGTCTGCCCCCAAAGAAGATTAGGCATATATGTTGGGTTTGATTCACCCTCCATAATTCTCTATCTTGAGCAATTGACGGGAGATTTATTCACTGCAAGGTTTGCAGATTGTCGATTTGATGAAACAACTTTCCCGCAATTAGGGGGAGAGAAAAGGAAATTAAAAATGAAATTGCATTGAAAGTTTCATCATTATCTAATTTTGATCCACGTTCCCCTATGTGTGAACATGAGGTTGATATACAATGAGTTTACGATATTTTTAATACATTTCACTTAAGAGTTATGTGTGTCTAGGGCCATTTTGTATTAGAATTAATGGTTATTGTGTCATATTTGCAGGAAATAGGCTTGGACTAGGTCGAAACAAATGATAGCTGAATTTCTGCAGAAGGAGCCACCCACGGAGGTGACCTACGGACCGTAGGTCCAGTCACGGTCCGTCGTGGGTAGGCGTGGAATTATTATCAGGGAAATCTGACTAAGTGTGGACCACAGAGGCCATTGACGGAGCGTAGGTCGACCCATAGGCCGTCCTGCACATCTGTCATTTGTATCAGAGATTTGGAGTTCCAGTACCTGATGAAAAGTTCTAAGTGTGGAGCCACGGAAGGGGACCCACTACACACCCGTCGTTGGCATCTGAAAGTTGAAGGTTCCAGCCTCTGTGGAAAAGTTCTAAGTCTTTATCTATGGAAGGGACCTACGGACCGTAGGTCTAACCATGGTCCATAAGTCAGTCTCGTCGATCGAAGCCACATCCAGTAGTTTTATTTCCTTATTTCGTTTCCTTTTTGTTTAGGACAAGTTTTTCTACAAATAGGGTATGTAAACCTCATTTTTGGGGGTTAGACAGTATTGTTAACTTTTAGTTCTTGGTATTTTCTTAGGAATTAACTTGCAAATTTTAGCAATTTGATTTCCGGATTTCGGCTTATAAAGATTATGTCTTTGAATTTCAATTGGAGATTACAAGTTTCTTCTACTCATTATGTAAGTTCATGAATTCTTCTTCTAAAAATATGAATTGTGTTCTTCCAAGTATGAGTAACTAAATCCACAACTAGGGTTGTGGGAACAATGAACAATTAACAGAGTATGAATAATAACTAAGTAATTCTTGAATAGTGTTGATGCATGGATTGGTAATTCTTTCGCTTAGAAGTCTTTTTAACGAGTGCACGCGTTAAAACTCGCCTTGTTTCTACTTGCCGAACCAAGGAGGTAGTTAATAAGAAAAGAATTATCAACAGAGATTTAGGGTGATACTATCTAATAGTCTAATGTCAATTAGTGCGATGGTGAAAACTAAGTCATACATTGATGTGATGTCTAATTTGAGGTAAAGGTAATGGTTAGTAAATTATACACACATAGCCGGACCAAGGTGCGGGGTGAAATTTCCTTTTTGGCGGACCAAGAACTTAGGGATACATATCTTACCACTTTGCATGTGATACACTAGGATATGATTACTATTATTAGGATTACCACGTTATGAGCTTATGGGGAACACATACACCCTAGTTTCTCTCTCTCATTGATAACAACAAAGTTTCGAATCCTGCTCACTTGTTACTTAACAACAATCAAGTATTTTGTTTCAAACCCCCCCCCCTTCATTTACTTATTTGTCTCGGAAATAAGTTGACTAGACGAATATAATAGTGAGTTAAGTTTTAAGTCTAAACCATATTCCTCATGGAATCTACCCCACCCACAAGTTGGGTTCTTTATTTGACAACGGTCACTTATAATTCTTTAGGGAGGTGTAATTTGAGCGCATCAAATTTTGGCGCCGCTGCTGAGGAATAAGGGTTTTAAATTAAGTTTAACTACATTATTGAACTTTAGTCAATTATTTCCTAATTTTATGTTTTCTTTTGTTTTTGTTTTCTTCAGATTTCCACTCTAGTGTATACCAAGTACACGAAGTCAAGGCGAACCCTTGACCCCATACAATCCAGAATAGAGCAAAACTTTGAGAAAGATGAATAATCAAGGGGTCCGTGATAATCAACTCATAGAGGAGCCTGAGGAACAAGTGAATAATGACAATGCTCAGGTTCATGGTGATAATCTACTTGGAGATGCATTGAGGGTGCAGGATCCACCTGAACCAAGATTGCGTGATAATTATAGGGTCGAATTCAACACTGTTGAATCTGAAGGACCCATTGTTCTTCCTCCTCTACCTCCGGGGCATACATTCATAGTGACTAGTAGTCTGTTGCAGATGCTTACAACAAAGGGGTTATTTTCTTGTATGGCTTCGGAAGATCCGCATGGGAACATGGCCAAGTTGAGGAATGTTTGTACGAGTTGTGTGGGGCGACCGGAGTTGGATACGAATGTCATAGGGTTTAGATTCTTCCCTCTATCATTGACCGGTATTCCTGATGTAGGCTTTCTGAGCTTCCGTACAACTCGGTTCATACATGGGACCAAATGCACAAGGTGTTCATGGCCAAGTACTTTCCGTTGTCAAAGAAGCTAAACCACAAAGATAAACTCAACAACTTCTTGGCACTACCTGGAGAGTCTGTGAGTAGTTCTTGGTATAGGTTCACTACATTCATAAGAAGTTTTCTGAACCACCATATTGATGATAAGTCACTAAAGGATTATTTCTATAGAGGTGAAGATGACAATGGTAAGGCTGTGCTTGATACTATCGCTGGAGGATCATATGGTGAGTGCACTTTTGAGGAGATCGCTGAGAAACTGGAGAAGATTTCCCAAAATAATAAATCATGGAGCACTCAAAAGTCGGAAGAAGCACTATTGCAGTTCAATCTGCACCTAGTCAATCTGCCGATGACATTTGTGGGGAGATGGTTGAGATAAGGACAGAACGTGGGTTGGTATTGAAGCATGTAAGAGGAGGTCCAAAAAAGGTAAATGCGGTGAATTATTTGAGTAGAACTCAACCACCACTGGTTGAGGAATGTTATTTTGAGAAAGATGCTTACTTGGTGAATGATCAAACGGGGGGTTTCCGAACCAACGCCCAAGGTTCCAACTCAGATAATTGGCTCCAAGGGCAAGGAAACCAAGGTCAGAACTATGGCAACTACAATCGAGAGGGTCAATATGTCCGGGATGGGAACTACAATCACGACAACAATTACAATCGAAACAACTATGGCAACGGAAATGATAGGGTTGGTCCTTATGTTCCCCCTGCAAATCGGGAATTTGGCAATAGGGAAGTTGGGGGTAGTATGTCACGGATTGAGGATAAAATGGAGAAGATGATGAAGAGGTTCGATTCGACTGATGAGAATGTGAAAGATATGCGGAATGACTTGTCTAGAATTGGTCAAAATTTTGATGTCCATGCAGTGTCGATTAAGCAACTCAAGCAACAGATGAATCAGTTGTCCACTACAGTAAACCCACGTCAGCCTGACACACTTCCTAGCAACACTATCCAGAATCTGAAAAATGATGGGCATTCTATGGCAGTCATTACTCTAGGGGGTAAATAGACCATTGATCCACCTATGCCATCTGATGTTGAAATTGTGGTTGAAAAAGATGATGATGAGATGGAGGTTACTGGAGAGTCCAAGAATGCTACAGAAAAGGAAGCAGAGATAACCCAAAAAGTTGTTCCCATGCCTAGACCTCCACCTTCATTCCCACAGAGGTTGGTAAAGAAGAATGAAGAAGGAAAATACCGCAGGTTTATTACTATGTTGAAACAGCTTTCCATCAATGTTCCGTTGATAGAAGCTTTGAAACAAATGCTTGGGTATGCGAAATTCATGAAAGATTTGGTGACGAAGAAGAGGGCCGTGAGTTTTGAAGATGATGATAGGTTGCAACATTGTAGTGCTATTGCTACGAGGTCACTTGTGCAGAAGAGCAAGGATCCTGGTGCCTTCATTACTCCATGTATCATCGTGTTGTTGCATTTTGCTAATGCGTTGTGTGATTTGGGTGCTAGCATTAATCTAATGCCATTGTCTATTTACAAGAAGTTGGGTTTAGGGGCTCCAAAACCGACTACGATGCGATTGCTCATGGCCGATAGAACTGTGAAGAGGCACATTGGTGTGCTCCAAGATGTACTTGTGAAAGTGAAGTCTTTTATCTTTTCGGCGGATTTTGTGATACTTGATTGTGAGGTTGATTTTGAGGTTCTCATCATCCTTGGGAGACCATTCCTTGCTATTGGGCGCGCCTTGGTCGTTATGGAGAAAGGGAAAATGAAGTTCTGATTGAATAGTGAAGAGGTAACTTTTCATATCTGTAGGTCCATGAAGCAGGAAAGTGATCTCAAGTCAGTGTCAGTGGTGACTCATATTGTGGAGCAACGCTCTGATGTGTCTATTGAAGAGCGGTTGGGTGTTGATGCACTTGCAGCGGTAATGATGAATTTTGAGGGTGATGGTATTGAAGACTATCATGAGTTAGTTGCCGCACTTGATAGGTTCGAATTTCGTTCCAAATCGAAGAAATTGGAGTTAGATATAAAGAATCGCGACTCTCCACCCACAAAACCGTCTGTTGAAGAGGCTCCAAAATTTGAGCTTAAGGCTCTACCGTCACATTTGAGGTATGTATTCTTGGGGAGAGATGGTACTTTACCGGTCATCATTGCGGCCGATTTAAATGCGAAACAAGTTAAGGCTTTGGTTTCTGTGTTGAAAAGGTTCAAGCGGGCTATTGGGTGGACTATTGCGGATATAATTGGGATCCCTCCTAGCATTTGTTCTCATAAAATCCAATTCATGCCGGATCACAAGCCTAGTATTGAGCACCAAACGATACGAAATCCACACATGCAAGAGGTAGTGAAAAAGGAAATCATCAAGTGGTTGGATGCTAGAGTCATTTATCCCATTGTAGATAGTAGTTGGGTTTGTCATGTTCGTGTGTGCCCTAGAAAGGTGGGATTACTGTGGTTCCTAATGTGAAAAACGAGCTCGTTCTAATGTGGCCAGTTAATAGATGGAGAGTATGCATGGACTAATGTAAATTGAATGCTTGGATAGAAAAGGATTACTTCCCTATGTCGTTCATGGATTAGATGTTAGACCTCCTTGCTGGTAAGGGTTGGTATTGTTTTTCTTATGGTTATTCGGGCTACAATCAGATCTTCATAGCTCCGGAAGACCAAGATAAGACCATTTTCACTTGCCCTTATGGGACTATCGCCTTCAAACGAATGCCATTTGGGTTGTGTAATGCTCCAACGACCTTCCAGCGTTGCATGATGTCGATATTTTTTTATATGGTGGAGGACACTATTGATGTATTTATGGATGATTTCTCTGTGATAGGTGACTCATTTGATGGTTGTTTGGATCATTTGGCTGAGGTACTTAAGCAGTGTGAAGAGTGCAATCTTGTGCTCAATTGGGAAAAGTGTCACTTCATGGTGAAAAAGGGGATCGTTCTGGGTCATCGGATTTCTGAGAAGGGTATTGAGGTGGATAGAGAGAAAGTTGAGGTAATAGAAAAGCTTCCACCACCTATCTCTGTTAAAGGTGTTAGAAGTTTTCTTGGGCATGCAGGCTTTTATAGGAGGTTTATCAAGGATATCTCCAAAATTGCACAAACATTGTGCAAATTGCTCGAAAAGGACTGTAAGTTTGATTTTGATGATGCTTGTCTGAGAGGATTTGGAGAGTTGAAAGAAAAGCTAGTTTCCGCACCTATCATTATTTCACAGGATTGGGGGCAACCATTTGAAGTAATGTGTGATACGAGTGGAGTGGCTCTTGGTGTGGTATTGGGACAGAGGCGAGAGAAGATTTTTCATCATATTTACTATGCCAACAAAGATCTAAATGTGGTTCAAAAGAAGTATACAGTGACTGAACAAGAACTCCTTGATGTGGTTTTCGCATTTGAGAAATTTCGGTCTTACTTGCTTGGTACTAAGGTCATAGTGCATACTGACCATTCTGCATTGAGGTATTTGATGGCTAAGAAGGATGCAAAACTGAGGTTGATTAGATGGGTGTTTTTGCTGCAAGAGTTTGATTTTGAGGTGAAAGATAGAAAGGGGACAAAAAATCAAGTTGCCGATCACTTGTCCAGATTAGAGGAAGAAGCTATGCTCAAGCTAGGAGATCGGACTGAAATTGATGATCTTTTTCCAGATGAACAGTTATTAGTTGCTTTTCATGATCTGATTCCTTGGTTCGCAGACTTTGCTAACTACTTGGCAAGTCATCTTCTTTGCTAAAGGTTGATGCCTATGCAGTGTCAATAAAGCATCTAGAGCAGTAGATGACTCAGTTGTCTCCTGCAGTGAACCCATGCCAACCTGGAACTCTTCCTAGCAACACCATCCAGAATCCAAAGAATGATGGTCATTGTATGACAGTTACTACTCGAGGGGGTAAGTAAACCATTGATCCACCTATGCCATTTGTGGTGGATGTTGAGATTATAAAAGAAGATGAGGTGGTAGAGGTTAGAGAAGAGACTGAGAACGCTATAGAGAAAGAAGCGGAGATATCTCAGAAAGTGGTCCCCATACCTAGACCTCCACCACCTTTTCCACAAAGGTTAGTGAAGAAGACTGAAAATGGTAAATATCGCAGGTTTATTACTATGTTGAAGCAGCTTTCCATCAACATTCCGTTGATAGAAGCTTTGGATCAAATGCCTGGGTATGCAAAGTTTAAGAAAGATATGGTGACAAAGAAAAGGTCTGTGAGCTTTGAAGATGATGATAGATTGCAGTATTGTAGCGCTATTGCTACAAGGTCTCTTGTGCAGAAGAAGGAAGATCCTGGTGCTTTCACGATTCCATGTACTATAGGGTTGTCACACTTTGCTAAGGCATTGTGTGATCTTGGTGCTAGCATCAACCTCATGCCATTGTCTATTTATAAGAAGTTGGGTCTAGGGGATCCAAAGCCTACTACGATGCGGTTACTTATGGCCGATTGAACTATAAAAAGGCCCATTGGTGTACTCTATGATGTGCTAGTGAAAGTGGAGTCGTTCATCTTTCTGGTGGATTTTGTGATTCTTAACTGTGAGGTTGATTTTGAGGTTCCTATCATCCTTGGGAGACCATTCTTTGCCACAGGGCGTGCGTTGGTTGATATGGAGAAGGGGAAGATGAAGTTCAAACTGAACAATGAAGAAGCAACTTTCAATATTTGTAGGTCAATGAATCAGAGTGGTGAGCTCCAAACGGTATCTGCTATAACTTACAGAGTTGAGAGTGAAATAGAAGTGCAAATTAAAGAGCGACTTGGTGTTGAGGCACTAGCAACATTTATGATGAATTTCGATAGTGATGGTATTGAAGAGTACGATGAGTTGGTAGCTGCACTCGATAGGTGCGAATATTGGTCAAAACCAAAGAAGTAGGAGTTAGACATGAAGAATCGTGTTTTGATTTATTTTGTTTTTTAAGTTAATGAATTATAATTTCAGAACATTTATTATGTGTGCTAGTTAATCATTTGTGTATTTAGTGTTTTTCAAATGTATACTCAAAAACTAAGTAATGTTGGTACGCGATTGATATCGACTGGAAAAATTACGTCAAATCTTAGTATGAAATTGGCATACATTTTGGTATCCAACTGATGTCCCAATGGTAAAATTGAAAAAAATATGTAATGGAGATTTCAACTAGCCAACTTAAAACTAGTTAATGTTGTATCCAATTTGTACAAATTTGGTATCGAATTGATATCCCATCGGAAATTTGAAAAACTAGCATGTTGTTGAGATTTCAACCAAATTAGTCAACCTAAACAAGTTAATGTTGTATTCAATTGGTATTCATTTGATATCCAATAGATATCCCACTGAAAAAATGAAAAATAATTATAAATGTAACTGATATTTCAATCAAATTAGACAACCTAAAATAATTTAACATTATATCCAATTTATATACACTCGGTATCCAACTTGAAATTTTAGAACAAAGACTAAAAAAAATGTATGAAATTGGTATCAAACTGATATAAATCTAGGAAGAATAAATCTGACAATGTAAAATAATGCATATTATATATTGTTGTCAAAAATTGTAGCAAACGAAATATACATCACCCAAAAATCAAAACATGTAATTAAAAGTCCAAACTGCAATAATTAATACAAGTTCTATATTTTCCTCTCTCTTCAATTTATATTCCATATTTAAATGTGACCTTCTTTTTAAACCATATTTAAGCTGAAATTTAGGAACTCATTATTAAAGATATTATGATCTCATATTATATATATATATAACAACAAATTTTAGAATTAAATATACTTATTTCACCCACAAAAAGTATTTTAGATATAAAAAACACACCAAAAACGAGTTCAAAATTTCAGTAAAACAATTTTTTTTCTCAAAAAATCGATTTCCAAATTAAATAAAATAAAAAACAAAATCAAATTTTCAAAATATAGAATTCTTATTTCTAAAAAGATCAGATTTAAAAATAAAATAAAAAACAACATAAAAAATTAAAAATTAAAAAAAAATCAAGAAAAGCAAAAAAAGATAGATTAAAGAGAGAGAAAATTACATGTTAAAACCTTCGGTGATAAATTTAAAATATTTGAATAGTAATCAATATTTATCTTGGAAATAATAAAATAATCAAAATAAGAATCAACTAATTAGGAGAAAATCAAGGGAAAGATTTATCTTGTAAATTATAAATTACTATATTTATGAAAAAGATATTTAGTTAATTAGAATGGGGAAAAAGAACAAAGAAAAGGGGGTGAAAGAAAAACTGAAGATGGAAAGAGCAACGTGAGGGTGTGGGTGTGGGTTGGCATGTGATAAATTAAAAAATCTCTTAAAAGGTGTAATAGATAATTATAAATTGATTCTATCTCATTCATATTATTTCTCTCACCTATTAATTATACAATATATATTAGTTAATAATATATAATTATTTAATAAATTGTAACTAATTAATTTATAAATTAAAATTAATCTGTTAATACTTGTAATTAAAATGTTATAAGTAGTAATATTAAAAAAGTAGATCTAAAAATTGTAATACTAACCCTTAAATAGATGTGTGAGGTGATTTTTCCTTTGGAAAAGTATCTTGTTTACTAAATATTTTGAAAAATAGAAGTCTTAATTGACAATTCAATTTTTCTATTGGGTTCCTACTTGTACAATTTAGAGCCTATTTAGCATTGTTGTTAGGAGGCCTTGTTTTGAAAATTTTTTTTTTTTTTTTGAAAAATTAAGGCATTTGGCAAATCAGTAAAGCTGCTGGAAAGAAGCTAAAAAATCTTGAAAAAAAAGACAGAAGCTAAAGCAAAAATTTATTTTTTTCAAGACCAAAAAATCCCTTTCATATATACATATTTACCAATATATCACTTACTAATTAATTAGCATATCTCATAAGTTTGGTTAAGTTTCATTTTAAAAAATTATTTTTTATTTTTTAGTTTTATATGATAATTTTTAAATTTTATTTTATGTTAAAACTGTCACAACCCAGACCGTTGTGATAACCCTCCGGTGGGAAAACCATTACTACAACCCAACTAAGCAACTTAACGAAAATTATAATATCTAAAGATACAGAAGCAGATTTAAATGAATAAGAAAAATGGAGTTCCCATAAACTCCGAAAGTTAAACAAAACAACTACCAAACATTTGCAGAAAACAACTCCTAGAACTTGAAAGTCAATGTACCAAAACTCTAACGATCAACAAGTCTAAGGAAAAGGGGTGCAACCCCGAAAACTAAAACATAACAGCCTAATAGATAGTCTCTGTCCGAAAAGAATGGACTAAACAAAGAGGACTCATAGTAGCCTAGAAGAACTGGCTCACCCTTGAATCTGGTCTCAATCAGTTATCTCCTAGCTGAGGTCGATTAGTAACCACCTGAAAAATGTCCTGTACTCAACAAAGAACGAGCAAATGCAGTATCAGTACACAACCACAATGTACTGGTAGGATCACGCGGCCACCCCATAAGCACAATATTTAAAATGATCAATCACAACATAATAAGCACACATATACAGAATACAGATCAGTTATCATTTCAGAGCAACATACAATCTTTCATTATCAATGACAAGTAGACATAAGCATAACAATCACAAGTAGTTCTCTCATGGAACCTATACTCAAACTGTTAGTGTGTCGGAACGTGACACCCGATCCAATATACATGTGTCGGAGCGTGACATCCGATTCAATGTATGTGTCGAAACGTAACACCTGATCCAATATATGTGTCGAAATGTGACACTCGATCCAATATATGTGTCGAAATGTGATACCCGATCCAGTCAGCACAACCACAATCACAATAACACACATAATGAAAATTGTTCATAGTCATACAATCAAGCAATGGTTTCATGGCATGTAATTATTCATATACATATACTAATTTGCATTAGATTCGATTTACATTTCTTGTTCTCATACATGCATGGATACATACAATGAAGCAATTAACCGGTATATATAACACAAATAGGAAATCAAACCATCACCTACCTCGAAACAAAGCTTGAATCCTCCTAAGACACTTGAGCCTTCCCTTTCCAGATTCTTTCCGCTTGTTCTTGGTCTACAAACGATTAATTTAACTCAAGGATCAATAATTAAGGTCTAATTTATCCGATTTATAACAAATCCAATAACCCAAGACCAAATCCATGATCCTAAGGTGCAGCTATGGCTTTTTTCCACCATATCAACTTTAGGCCAAACCCCCCCCCCCCCCCAATGATAATTACCCAAGAATCTAAGTTTTACGGATCGTAAAATAGATTAGGGGAGTAAAATCCTTACCTTTAGCACCAAAAGTTGTGGAAAACTGTTAAGAAATCGCCCTGAGTTGTCTCCTAACTCTTAAGAACGAAGTTTGTAGAAAAATAACGAAATTAGAGTTTTTTCCTGACTTAAGTCGCGATTGGCCCGCTACAGCGGACCCCAACCTGCCACATTGGCCCCGCCCTGGCGGGAATAATCCTGCCCCGGTTGCTTACACAAAGATAGAAGCTCGGAATTTGAGTTCCAAGCTTCCATTTCACAACACACCTTCAACCCTTGACGTTCAGAAATTACCCTTTCACACAAAGATCAGTTTCGGGAGTTTTACTCACCCGAATTCGATTCCTTAAAGTCGTATGAGCTTCTTAACGTCTTAGTTATCCACTCATGTGATCAAATTAACAATTATATCCCCCATTTATTACCAGATCCCCCATTCTTTACCAGTTTTCCGGCCCAAATTCTTTTTCCATTGGCTTTTGCATAACGACGAGAACATGTCGTTACAATAGATACCAATTTACCCATCACTCATCCCCGAGTGATAAACTAAGAAAAAATGGCTGAGGTAAGAGTAGAGCAGTACCTGAATCGTCAAACAACTGGGATACTTGTCTCACATGTCCTTCCCGGTTTCCCAAGTAGCTTCCTCAACCGGGCGATGCTTCCATTGAACTTTCACGGACTTTATATCCTTGGTCCTCAGCTTCCAGACATCACGATCAAGAATTATAATTGGTTCTTCCTCATACTAAAGGTCTTTGTTTACCAGAATTGAGTGTCATTAATGATGTAATCTTCATCCCCATGATACTTCTTCAACATGGACACATGAAAAACTGGATGGACTCCAGGTAAGTTAGGGGATGAGGCCAATCTATAAGCCACTTGCCCTACACAGTCAATGATCTCAAATGGTCCAACGTATTGAGGACTAAGCTTGCCCTTCTTGTCGAATCGCATCACCCCTTTCATGGGTGACCCTTTTAAAAGGACTTGCTCACCAGTATGAAATGTCATATCCCTTACATTACGGTCTACATACTTTTTCTGTCGACTCTGGACTGCTAGAAGCTTAGCTTGGATGCTTCTCACCTTATCTTGAGCATCTTTCACCAAATTAACCCCCTAAAGGTTTCACATCTCCAACCTCAAACCAACCAATTTAATACCTACACATCCTCCCATACAATGCCTCAATGAAGTCATCTCAATACTCGAGTAATGAAGATTGTTGTATGTAAACTTAACTAGTAACAAAAGTGATTCCCAACAACCACCAAAATTGATCATACACACGTCTGCATCATGTTATCAATGACCTTGACACAATCATCAGGACAAATCCCTTCGCACTTAAGTAGGATAAAATTTTAAATCAATGCTCGCTACAATTAGAAGTGAACCTGAACCAACCAACACACACTCATGATACCCAAACAATCATAGTTCTTAACAATATCTCTACCCCACAACATAAATTTTCATGAGCTTAAGTTATAAAAATTTGAACCAACTAACATACACTCATGATACCCAAACAATCATAGTTCTTAACAACATCTCCATCCCACAACATAAATTCCCATGAGCTTAAGTTATAAAAACTTAAACCAACCAACACCCACTCATGATACCCAAACAATCATAGTTCTTAACAACATCTCCATCCCGCAACATAAATTCCCATGAGCTTAAGTTATAAAAAATTGATCTTTATACATCAGATACTCATTGAGGGATATGTCCAAGCATACAAACCCCCTAACAACACTATTGAAATGCTAGATTTACCAATTGTGATTGTAGATTACCCTTAAAAATCGTAAAATTGGACCCAATGATCCCCACATTCTACCAAGAGAACATCGTAGGATCGGTACACCTGATCCGCCACTATGAATCCACCCACCAAAGTGAAAACACACGTGAGCATAACTAGTGAATCATACTCACAACCATGTACAAAACGAAATAGATGGTCACATAAGAATTTCCGGAATAATTATTGAATAGCACTAAATATTTTCATCCAAAGAGCCGATAGCCCTTTCCATTCAGTTGACTCCACATACTCTTCACATTATTCCACTAAAGCCCATACTCTCAATACTAACAACCATAATAAACACTCTGACCATTTACCTTATTATAAACCAACACTTTTAAATGAAACATTTCTTAGGTACTTAACAATCAATAGTAATAAACTTTACGACTCAACCCAGGTGTAAGTCCTTTCGAATGCTCAATACTTGATACAATTGCTCATTTCTCACCTTGCCAACTCATACCTTGACAACATATATCATCACAAATGTAGACTTACAATGAAAAACATGAATTGTAAATTCAACCGTATAACACAATCCCCTTATCTATCAACATTAGCTTGTACCTTGAAGATTTTTATGAATTCATGGATCTTCGCTTATCATTGATCGCATCTCCATCGATCTTACAACATCCTTCACTAAAAATTCACTCGTACTCATTACTAAACTTAAAACAAAACCAAATCACTTATCATCACACTCGAGCTAATGTATGTTCACTCCTTTCTCAAGTCTTTTCCCATAGTTTTTTACCAATGTGATGGACCCGTGACACTATTACCATAGCCACATCAACGAATGAATTCACGCGCCTCTGAACCCAATTATCTACCCCTCTAAAGATACCTATTTAGCCTTTGCAATCAAATAAAATAGTCTTGCTCTCGCCTCTCTCTAAAGGTTGTACTACATCCCACTATTTTCCTTCATTATGACTCTAGCTCTTTTAAATTCTATTCGAATGGTGTCCCATTATCTCTTAAAACCTTCCATACAACCACGTTACTCACCAAATATTAGGAAACCACAAACTTAGATACTCGCAAGTCGTAATTACTATACAAAATTTACTTAACCAACAATCTTATTATATAGTTGCATCCCATCACATTCCATCACGAACTCTTATTACCATTATGCTCAGTCAGCTCTGGATATCACTACAAAGTCAACCTTTTCATCAACATGACACCTCAAACTCAGGTGTTCCCATCAAATTCAAAGGACTAACCCAATTTTATACGCATTTTCTTACTAAAATCTTTAATTTCCTTCACCCAAACATACGCAATAGGACTTTCTTTATCCAAAAGCTTGTCATTCCAACATCAATCAACTCCTTTATGGCTTAAGATAAAATCGTCAGTCCTCATACTACCATCATTCTTCTTAACAAACCAGACAGGAGTACCCCACGGGAAAGCACCAGGACAGATGAAACCTTTATCAAGAAGCTCCTGGATTTGAGCTTTAAGCTCTCTCAATTCTGTTGGAACCATGCGATAAGGAGGAATTGAGATGGGCCGAGTGCCAGGTTCCAAGTCAATGCAGAAATCTATATCTCTATCCGGAGGCATACCAGGCAAATCGGTAGGAAACACTTCCTTAAATTCAAACACTACAGGAATAAACTCAATAGAGGGAGACTCAGCATCAAAATCTCGAATATGAGCCAAATATGCTAAACAACCCTACCCCACCAATTTCCTAGCCCGAACAAAAGATATGACCTTAGTTGACTTAGGCTTGTCCACCCCTTCCCACTCTAACTTTTCCCTATTTGGGATCTCTAGAGTCACAGACTTAGCATTACAATTAAGCACAACATAATAGGGGAACAACTAAGTCATGCCTAAAATTATATCGAAGTCAATTATCTCCTAGGACAGAATAGGACAAACATGATATACCTGGTGACTATGACTGACTCTCCAACTGGGTAGAAACATGGATGGAGGCATCAAGCAAATCACAAACTGCATCAAATCCCAAGGCAAACTGAACGGACACATATGAATAAGTAGAACCTAGATCAAACAAACCGGTATCCAGTCGGTCACAAACAAGAATAACACTTGTGACCACTGCATCAGACACCTCAGCTTTGGTCTTGCCTAGAAAGGCATAAAACTGAGCCATGTCATCTTGACGGACAACTTCCTTGCTTGGCGGCATTGCTCCCCTACCTGCATTACCATTTCTCCGACCTCCACGGCCTCGCTGATTTCCTCCTCATATGCCAAGGTTCTCCACAATTTTAACACACTTAATAACTTAACCAAGTAAGCATCGTTTCTATTGTAGTAGTCGTATCATGACCCTCTTTGATATAGACTCAATCTAGGAAATTGCAATAGATATTCTAACTTCAATTGTCGCAACATAATTTCATCATTTACTAAGCAACCCATACATTTTATGACAACAATAATAAATGCATTTTTCAAAGTAATGGTGTTCATTATCTAGCCTTCCCTTACAAAACTTCTTGAATGTTGTCACCTTGGCAAAGTCTTCTGACTTCACCCCCTTCTACCTCCGTCATCAAATCAACCACTTCCTGAAAAGATTTTGCTAAAGTAGCCACCTATAAGCTTGAATCTACAAATCTGATCTTAATCCCTTCACAAAACGACGAATTTGTTGTTCTAAACTGAAGCAAAGTGGAATACCATATTTGGATAAAACACAAACTTTTGCCTTAAAGGCTACAACAAATATATTATGTTGCTCTATATTCAGGAACTCATCTCTCCTTCTATCCCTCAAGGTTCATGGTATATACTCATCCATACAGAAAGCTATAAAATGTTTCTCAAGTCATGAGTAGTGCATTTACTAGTCGGAACTCAACATGAGACCACCACCACATTTTGGTGTCTCCCTTGAACTGGTATATCATAAACTCAACGCCAAATCACTCTACCGTATCCATCTTATGAAGCAAGCCATGACAATCAACAAGAAAATCATAAGAATCTTCAGATTCAATACCCATGAAGAATGAAGGTTTCAACCTTAAGAAACTAATAAAAGCCTCATGTTTGTCACTAGTCATTACATGCCCACATTGAATCGGGGAAACATGTTTATTTGGAAGGACACATCCTCTCTTGCTAGTGTTGGTGTTACCATTTTGTTGTTCTAGTTTTGACCATAGAGTAAATGAGGAAAGATACCAATTTATATCACCAGATACCAATTGGATTCAAGTAATAGCATGAAGAAAGAAAGGAATGAGTTTTCCTAAAGTCCTATAGCCTCTAGAAGAAAAGTACAGACGTCTCCATACTGTTCCAGAAAACTCTACTAAACTCGTTATGGTACAATGAGATCAACGAACCTATGGCTCTGATACCAACTTTGTCACGATCCAGACCATCGTGATTGACACCCACACTAACCCTCCGGTGGGAGAACTATTACTACAACCCAACTAAGCAACTTAACGAAAACTAGAACATTTAAAGATACAGAAGCAGGTTTAAATGTCTAAGAAAAATGGAGTTCCCATAAACTCCGAAAGTTAAACAAAACAACTACCAAACATTTGCGGAAAACAACTCCTAGAACCTGAAAGTCAATGTACCAAAACTCTAACGATCAACAACTCTAAGAAAAAGGGGTGCAACCCCGAAAACTAAAACATAACAACCTAATAGATAGTTTGAGTCCAAAAAGAATGGACTAAACAAAGAGGACTCATGGCAGCCTGGAAGAACTGGTTCACCCTTGAATTCGGTCTCAATCAGTTATCTCCTAACTGAGGTCGATCAGTAACCGCCTGAAAATGCCCTGTACTCAATAAAGAACGAGCAAGTGCAGTATCAGTACACAACCACAGTGTACTGGTAAGATCACATGGCCACCCTATAAGAACAATATACAACGATCAATCACAACATAGTAAACACACATATATAAAATACAGTTTAGTTATCATTTCAGAGCAACATACAGTCTACCATTATCAATGACAAATAGACATAAGCATAGCAATCACAAGTAGTTCTCTCATGGAACATATACCCAAACTGTTAGTGTGTCGGAACGTGACACCCGATCCAATATATGTGTCAGAACGTGACACTTGATCCAGTTAGCACAACCACAATCACAAGCATACCCATAATGAACAATGCTCATAGTCATACAATCAAGCAATGGTTTCATGGCATGTAATTATTCATATACATATACTCATTTGCATTAGATTCGATTTACATTCCATGTTCTCATACATGCATGCATACAACGAAGCAATTAACCGGCATATATCACACAAACATGAAATCAAACCATCACCTACCTCGAAACCAAGCCTGAATCCTCCTAAGACACTTGAGCCTTCCCTTTCTGATTTATTTCTGCTTGTTCTTGTTCTACAAACGATTAATTTAACGCAATGATCAATAATTAAGGTCTTATTTATCTAGATTATAACAAACCCAAAAAACCCAAGACCAAATCCATGATCCTAAGGTGCATCTAGGGCTTTTTCCCACCATCAACTTTATGCCAAAACCCTCCCCCAATGATAAATACCTAAGAATCTAAGTTTTACGGATAGAAAAACGGATTAGGGGAGTAAAATCCTTACCTTTTGCACCAAAATTCGTGGAAAACTATCCAAAAATCGCCCTGGGTTGTCTCCTAATTCTTAAGAACGAAGTTTGCAGAAAAATAACGAAATTGGGGTTTTTTCCCAAGTTAAGTCGCGACTGGCCCACTACGGCGGACCCCAACCCGCCACAGCGGCCTCGCCCCAACGGCTTACACGGAAACAGAAGTTTGGAATTTGAGTTCCAAGCTCCCATTTCATAGCACTCCTTCAACCCTTGACATTCCGAAATTACCCTTTCACGCCAAGATCAGTTTCAGGGGTTCTACTCGCTCGAATTCGATTCTGTAAAGTCGTACGGGCTCCTTAACGTCTTAGCTATCCACTCATGTGATAAAATTCACAATTAGATCCCCTATTCATTACCAGATTTCCCTAGACCTTACCTGACTCAGATTTCGTCCAAATCTGGACTAGGCACTTGAAACTTCCCTTTCCAGATTCTTCCTGCTTGTTCGTGGTCTAAAAACATACAAATAACGCAAGGATCAACAAATGAGGCCTAAATACCTGATTATAATCAATAATTATCAATCCTAGGTCAAACCCTTGATCCTCATACCCAGATTAGGGTTTCTTTCACCATAAATCACATATCAAAACTCTCCCCCATTGATAATTACCCATGAATTTACATTCTACGGATCGAAAAATGAATTCGGGGAGTTAAAACCTTACTTTTAGCCTCAAGAATGGTGAAAAACTGTCAAGAAAGCTCTTGGGGTCGTTCCTTAGCTCTCAAAGTCGAAAAGTGCAGAATAAAACATTTTTGAGATTTTATTTCTGACTTAAGTAGCGTCTGTCCCGCTACGGTGGGACCCAACCCGCCACAGCGGCCCCGCCCTGGCGGCACTATCCCGCTCTAGCGGCTTGCACGGAAACAGTGAGCAAATTTAAGAATTCCAAACTCCCTTTTCACAACACACCTTCATCCCATGACACTCAGAAAATACCCGATCACGCTAAGATCAGTTCCGGGAGTTCTACTCACCCGAATTCAATTCTGTAAAGTCATACAGGTTTCTTAACGTCTTAGTTATCCACTCATATAATCAAATTCATTAATAGATCTCTCATTTGTTACTAGATTTCCCTAGACCTCACTAACTTCGATTTCGTCCAAATCTGGAGTAGGCTAGAAAATCTCAAGTTACTACGAAAATATTTTCTGGCCCCAATTCTTTTCCCATTGGATTTTTCATAACGACGGAAATCAGGTCGTTACACTCACTAGTAGCTTCCATCGTTTTACACTTACCTCCAGAAATTAACTCTTCAAAACCACGGCTCATTCCTACGGCTCGTATGCTATCCTACGGCTCGTAGGTCAAGTCGTCAAACAACAAAAATCATGGTTGCTGAACATTTTAGTACCAACTGCTCCGAAAAACTATTTCCTTCTGAATCAAAGAAAATTCACCATCACATTTACTAACAAATGCTTAAGACGCACGCAAAACCCCAAGTTTAAGGCATTAAAAATACCATAAATTCACGGTACATCATCACCCTCAAATTAAAATCATTGCTTGTCCTCAAGTGACACAACAAACTCAAAACGACACTATTTATTCTAAATGACACTATGCAGAAGCAACTCAAAAACTCAAGCTATGTTCAGCACATTGCAATTATTATGTTAAAAATCAACCTCTCTTTATAAATGTTCAGCACAGTGCAATTATTATGTTCAACAACAAACCAACACATGCAGAAAAATATATAACATAGATGTACAAATAGAGACATTCACACACATATAATAATCATCAAGATACTGATTCTTCAATAATGTAACTTGTGCCCTCGCCGCAAAGAAATTCCTTCGCACAAAATTTGAATTATAGTTCAAATTTAGGGACTCAATATATGCTCACGCTCATAATTAAATTCAACACAGTACATGCACAATACCATACATCTGGTCTTATTTTCTACACTTCAATTTTCAAACCATTAGATTATGATCACTATAGGACTTTCTTAGCTTGTAACATATGCTCAGGGTCATGTATGATCTATTTAGAATTTAAGTGACTTATCTTCCCTTCTTTACATTACATCGGCTATTTTTCTCTTTTACAACCAATCCTGACATTGTCTTACTTTTTATTTTTCTTCGTATTATTTATTGAAGCTCAGGTGTGACTTTGACTTGATTTTCTTGCTTGATTCAACTTTTCTTTATTTTTTTTTTCATTTGAGCTTTTCATTCTTTTATCTTTATATTTAGTCATACCATCTCAGACATTTTTCTTCTTTTCTCTACACACAATTCTATTGATACCCCTTTCTTTTCTTGTTTTCCTCCATAATAGCCACCCTCAACTTAGGTTTTTAGCATGAGTTGAGGTGCACATTTCCTAGGAAGGATCAGTGCCAAAACAAAGGGGAACAACTTTGGAGTAGCCACCCTCAACTTAGGTTGTTAGCCTGAGTTGACGTACACAATGTCCAAGGAGGGACAAGGGCCAAAACAAAGTTTAACAATTTACTCGGGGAAGGTGAATTGAAAGAATAGTCTTCTTTAAACTCAATGATTTGGCCAGAAAACATGTCATTGAGATGCATTTTTTTTAATTCTGAAAATGGTCATATAGCACTGGAACATGAAGAAAGAATAAGAGAAAGCCCAATAAACATGAAATACAATGTCTTTAATCTCTTTTATGCTGGAAGTTGTATAAATCATAAATGAAATTATTAACCACATCATTCTTCTTAATCCTTTCGTTGACTTCTTCGATGCATCGAGACTACTGGACGTGCTCAATCTTCACATGGATCCTCTTTCTTAAGATCTTGTTACGAACCTTCTTGTTGACTTCGACACCAATGACGCGTTTGGTAACATTTCAAACATGACTAGTACGTTCATGGTAGAACTTATGAGGCATTCTATAATCTATTTTGTGAACTATTTCTCTAATGAATTTTTCTATTTCAGAGAAAACTAATATACAAAAGTGGGCAAGAAAAATGAATTGTTAGATGTAGGGATTTGTATCGGTCGGTTCGGTTTGGTTTTATGTATTATTGGTTCGATTTATCAATTTTCGGTTTGTAAATAATACCGATAACCAAACCAATAACATATTTCTTATCGGTTTTTGGTTAATCGGTTTATGGTACTTAACGGTTCAATTTTTGTTTTAACCAATAAGATAATACTCATATATATTAATATACACGATAAGAAAATTTTCATATAAACCATATGATTTTTTCAGCATTTGGCATGAAAGTAATAATCATAAAAGTAACAATCATTTTTCTTGCAAGTTTAGACACTAGACACATTCAAAGGAAACAGTTTGAATGTAACAATCGTTTTTCAGCAAGTCTAGGCAATTGACACATTCAAGTTATAAGTGTGCTTGCAATTACAAAATGAAACAATAATTAGGGTTTTAAGTAATACTGAGATTAAAGTAACAGGGTTTGTAAAATGTTATATAATTAGGGTTTACTGGTCTAAGGATAAAACAGTAAATTTAGTAAAGTCTTATCGGGTTATCGGTTTAACCATTAACGAAAGTCATAAAATCGGAAACCGAACCAATAACCCAATAAAAATTTTGTGAAACCGTTTAAAAACTGTCAGCCCAATAACCCAATATCAATAAACCAATAGTGTTTTTTGGGTTCGGTTTATTGGTTAAATCGGTTTTTGCACACCCCTAATTAGATGAACGTGGATTTTGTTAGGTTTATATGTTTTAGTTTTAAAAAATCTATCCTGCTGATTCTTGAAATAGCTTTAAATTTCTATCTTGTTTTTTAAATTGTAATTTATTATTTAATATAAATAAAGATAAATAATAATTAATAATTACTTAATTGATATTTTAAAAGTTAAATAATAGAGATTAATTATGGTGCTGACACGTAGGCACTATCACCTCTTTTTTAAAATTATTATTTAATATAATTACAGATAATTAATTATTAAAAAATTAAAACAATTCACATTTAAAACAATTTTCGTGGAAACCAACAATGAATTCAATTATCCAAATTATTAATATATTATTATATTCAAAAGAAATATGAAATTATTTAGTTGGTGTAATACCTCATTTTAACTCGAGGTCTAAACGGTGTACAACATATTGGTGAATCTTAATATTATTTTAAAAGTCGTCACCTAATTATGTTAAAGGTGAATTAGGACACCTATTTTGCTAAAGTTATGCTAAATTAACTCTATATTAAAGTCTACTTAACCTTAGGCAATTCTAGGTAATTGTTCTAATTTATCCTAAAGGGAAAGAATAAGACATCCTATAAGATCTGTTAAAAATAGTTAACCGGCCAAACAGATTTATTAATTTTAAAAGAAAGTGAGTGTTAAAAGAATTTGAAAAGTCAAGTAAGTAAGTTGGAAAACATTTTAACATTTGAAAACTCTTTTGTATTTATAGTAGATTAAAAAAAAGGTCTTGCTTAACGAAATCAATTTGCCGCTCATGGAGATGAGTATATTTTAAAAAATGATATTTGAAGTTAAATAGTTTTTGGTTCCTCTTTATAAAAAAAAATATTTTTTAGAAATAAAAGTTAATATTATACATAAGTTAAGAAAACCAGTAGTAACTAGAACTAAAATAAAAGTTCTCAAAACCAATTATCTACCTCATGTTAGCTATTATGAAAACAAAAATTAACACAATATTCAAAACACATAACCAAGTTAAAACAAATAAATGCTAAATAATAATAATAATAATAATAATAATAATAATAATAATAATATGAGAAGCAATATAAGCGACACCAAATGAGTTTCACTTGCTTTCGTTGCCATTCGGGTAGTCTAAGATATAGTGAAGACTCCATTAGTGTATATGCCGGTATTGAGTTCATGAAACTCTATTTTTGCGAGAGTCCTTAATTGGGACTCCAGTTTTTTTCCAAAGTTCATGCAAGTAAAGAGAACGTAAAAAGAGATTAGTAAGACTAAAGATATCGACTAAATTAGATATATAACCAAATAAGGATACAATCTTGAACACAATATATGCAACTATCGGACGAGATACCCTTTTTGCCATGGATAACTTTTGAACTAACTAAATATAACTAAGTTCATGTATTTTGAGCTCGAGCGAGATTGAATCAAATCACACCCTTTCAAAAAATTTACACATGCTTATTTATATAAAATTTGATTAACAAAAATAGAACACATGTAACAACAATGCTTTTAATCACATTATATTTACATTTTTCTAATTATGCAAAAATGGCAACCATCTCTTTTAAACATAATTTTATCTAAGAAAGCATGGGCTGCAATTTTTATCATACAAAAGCAGCAAATGAACAATTAACGCATAATGAAAGAAACTGAGTTCATGTAAAGATTTAATCACGAAATAAAATAATTTCTTAAATAAACGACCGCTAAAACGCGAGAAGAAATAGCTTCAGTTCTCAAAGAAGATGCAATTATTTTTTAACATAATTAACAAATATTGACAAATAAACTTCTCAAGTACACATAGCATTTTAATAGTAGTGTCGCAACAAAGGAAGAATGGGGCGAGTATTACCTGCTATAGGGCAGTGAACGAGAGAGTTTCGATCGAAGGTATACACTCACACAATCAATCGACGAATTCGAGGAAGCTTGAGACTAGAGTTTTGGCCGAGATCGAAAGAGAATACAAAGCTATTTTGTAGAGTAAAAATCAGTGGTTCAAGATGCTATGGAGGCAGAAAAACTTGGGGTGTGTTTGGTATGAAGGAAAATGTTTTCCATGGAAAATATTTTCTTGGAAAACAAGTTTGATTTTTTAAAAACAAACTTAATTTTTTTTTGGGGGTGGGGGCTGGTAGGGGGTGGGTGGGGGGGGGGGTCGATGGTAGGGATAAAAAAATGAAATTTTGAAATTGAAAATATTTTTTATGAACAAACTTAAATTTTTTTTTTGGGGGGTGGGGGGGGGGGGTGTCGAAGGTAGGGGTGCAAAATGAAATTTTGAAGTTGAAAATATTTTTTAAAAACAAATTTAAATTTTTTTTTGGGGGTGGGGGGACTAGTAGGGAGTGGGTGGGGGGGATCGAGGGTAGGGGGTGGGTGGGGGGTCGAGGTAGGAGTGAAAAAATGAAATTTTGAAGTTGAAAATATTTTTTAAAAACAAACTTAATTTTTTTTTTTGAGGTGGGGGGGTGCAGGGGCCGGTAGGGAGTGGGTGGGTGGGGGGTCGAGTGTAGGGGTGAAAAAATGAAATTTTGAAGTTGAAATTTTTTTTAAAAAAACAAACTCAATTTTTTTTTGGGGAGGGGGGAAAGGGAGGTGGTGGGGGGGGGGGCTGGTTTGAGGGTAGGGACAAAATAAATTGATTTTTTCAACAATTTTTTTTTTTTAATTTAAAGTTGGAAGAAAGTTTTGGAAAATGTTTTTCATAAGTTTTGAAGGAAAGTCATTTTCCTTAAATTTAAGGAAAATGAGTTGATTTGGAAAACATTTAACCCAACCAAACATGAGAAAATTGGAAAACATTTTTCGGAAAATATTTTCCTTCATACCAAACACACCCTTGGTCTTAAAAATGAGTGCAGAGGTTGATATATGTAGTGACAAAACTAGGCCTTTCAGATTGAATTTGGGCGGGATTTCAATTGAGAAAATGGGCGTTTGAATTTCAAACCTCTGCTTAGTGAATCTCCATTAGAAATTTCAGAAATCTCCTTGGCCTTTTCTTGAATGAATCTATCATATGGAGAGCGAAATGAGGAGAGTTTGATTAGCCAAAACGTGAAAGAGACTTGAAGCTTAGCCAAAAATGTAAAAGGAGAACGAGGCACTGAGAAGGGGAAAAATGACTTAATTTGGTTCTAGGACTTTAACATTTGCCTGATGAATGAAACGTTGGTTTGGGCCTTTTTTTTGGGCTGCTTTTGATATAAAAAAGAGCAACTTTTACCTATAACAAACATAAAAAATATATGTATGTTATAGTTATAGTTTGTATAATTGCGCTCCATAACAAATTTTATGTTTGCTATAGAAATTTTGATTTGTATAATTCTCTACAAACATCCAATTTTATACAAATTGCCGAGTTTTGTATAAATTCATTCATACATTGTAATTTGTATAATAAGATCTGTATTTGTATAATTATAAGTGTATAGGACGAAAATATATGTATTTATATTTGTATATACATTTTTCTCTCATTTTATACAAACACAAACACATTTTATATATTTTATACCGAAATGTGTAAAATGACTAATTGTATACCGAAAATGGTTAATTGTATACTGAATCAGATGGCAAAAAAATGAGATATTGTTGCGAATTACAATTAAAATAAAGAGAAACTTACATAAATATACTATATTAATTTTTTTTTACGATTTATAGCAATAATAGTTTTTTTACTTGAACATTTTAATACACTTATAATACAATTTTAATACATATTACAAAGAACTATTTATTATTCGCATATAATACAAGTTTTATTGATGGATAATACATTTATCACATATGTGTCAATTTCTTACCAAACAAACATAATATATTTTTATAAATTGGTATAATACATATATATTGCATACATAATTCACTTTTAATATATATTGCAGATTTAACATGATATTGTTATATATTGCTATAAATGGTAATAAATAAAAAATATCGCTAAAATCAGTAATTATTTATTAAAAGGTACCCATCCAAGTATTTTTTCCTAAAATAAACTATAGCTATAACATTTAATTTGAATTAATAATTTGTTATTTCATACAATTTTCCCTATAAAATAATGAGCTGAAATGTTTGGTCTAATTTGGGGTTTTGGGCCGATATTTTGTCTTCCACTCTTCATTTAAATTATTTTAGGCTTCTACTTAATAATTAATACAATATATATTAAATGATGACAACTAATAATTTACATAATAAAAATATCAATATATACAAATATAAAATAAGGATTTATAATTAGTTTAATAAGTACAAAACTTGAAATAAAGCGACAGCAAATAATATTTTAAGAAAAGAAGGTGTAAAAAGTGATAATAGTAGTTTCGATAATAAAACATATAATTGTAGTACATAAATAGTTGTAGTAGTAAAAGTAATTGTGAAAAAAGGATAATTTGATACGTTATTAAATTAGAAGCTCGAAAACAATGAATTAGAAGAAAGAAGGGTCGAAATTGGGTGTCAACAGTTGGTTACTCTTTTTTATTTATTTTCGGTTAATTTAAAAGAATTTTAAATTAGTTTTTATTTTTAAAATTGTTGAATTTTAGTGGTGTTGACATGTGTCATTTTTACTTCTCCTATTATATAAAGATAGATAGATAATGCAGATAATTAATACTTAATAATTAATTAATTGATATTTTAAAAGTTAAAAAATAGAGATTAATTGTGAGGCTGACACGTAGGTGCTATCACCTTTTTTTTTAAAATTGTTATTTATTATTATTTAATATAATTACAGATAATTAATTATTAAAAAATTAAAACAATTCAAATTTAAAACAATTTTCGTGGAAACTAACAATGAATTCAATTCAAATTCATTGTTATCCAAATTATTATTATATTATTATATTCAAACAAACATGAAATTATTTAGTTGGTTACTTTTTATTTATTTATTTTTGGTTAATTTAAAAGAATTTTAAACTATTTTTTATTTTAAAAATTGTTGAATTTTAGTGGTGCTGACATGTGTCACTTTTTACTTTTCCTATTATATAGATAGATTATTAAATTCAAAAGACACATGAAATTATTTAGTTGGTTACTCTTTTTTATTTATTTTTCATTAATTTAAAAAAAAATTAAATTATTTTTTGTTTTTAAAATTGTTGAATTTTTGTGATGCTGACATGTGTCACTTTTTACTTCTCCATATATAGATAGATATATATTTACAAAGATATCCTCCACAATAACAGTGGAAAAGATGTCAAAGTGATTTTGAGGGGTAATTGAGTGTTTAATCATTGCTAATGCACGTATTAAATCTTTTTGCATTACCAATATCTAGAAATCCATTGTATTAGTAATACCCTCCTCGATACATAATAGAGTGTATAACTAATGCAAGAATTAGTTATGTTTAGCATGAAAAAATGCACCAAACAAGGGATTACTAATACATATAGCTAAGACATGCATTATTTTTGCTAATATACGTACAACCCCTAAGTGTACAAACGTGATTGTAACTTTAAATTGTTCGAGTTTGGTGCAGAATGTGAAAACACCCTACAGAGATAGCTCATGAATTTTTCCACTCTTAAACAAGAATTTTTCCCCATATATATTTCCCATTTTTCTAAGGGATTTTCACCATAAGATTTTTATAAATTTTCTTTAATCTGTTCTAGATTAAGGCATTTACAGGATATTTTCTTTAGATTTCTAAATATTTTTTCTTGAAAATTCCTTTATCCTTTTCTAGAATATAAGGATATTGTTTTCTTGGGACTTTAACAAAATGTCCACAAGGGATTTTTAGACTTATCATGTAGATTGTTTGATGATAATCTTGAAATTGTTGTAGAAAATCATTTCCTAGTAATAAATCTATTTCTAGTTTGTCATATGCAAATATTTTGTTTATAGAAACAATTATATATATATATATATGTGTGTGTGTGTGGGGGGGGGGGGGGGGGGGC
>JAJOOR010000865.1:0-15580 GCA_036250505.1 Solanum acaule | reverse complement strand
GGGATCCTTGCAGCATCAATATATGACCTAGACTGATCTGTGAACAGACTAAATCTTGAATTGATCCCCTTGCCCAGAAAACCTTGTATCTTTGTTGCTATATTACTCCATCCCCTATTGTAGCTTCCTTCTGGAATAATGACTGCTGATTTCGTGTCGCCAAGGATTGCTTCTATTCTGATGAATCTCCCATAGTTGTTGAAATTTTGGAACACCCTAAAGGTGTATGTCTGGACCTTTCTTCCCCATCTTCTGCATTTGTTACCTGTACCAAGTGAAGCCTGATGCAGCACTTCACAAACCCAATATAAATTACAATCATGATTTTGATGCTACTGTTGAACCGCCTGCTGCTTTCTGTAAGGACGAACCATCTACCTGGCCCTCTGCTAGAGCTAAATAATTCAAAAGACTTATCCCCCGAAAAAAAAGAGAGTTTTTGATCCATGATTATTAAGAGGAAGAGTCATTGTCTGAAACTAAGGGGTTGATTGGTCAACAGTCTGATTATGCTTGGATTATAATGTAAGCATTGCATATAATAAACAAATTTTCATGTGGTGAATAACAATGTATGATTGTTGTAGGGATTGCCTAGTTTAAGAGAACTTTTGTCTTTAGATACTCTAATCGACATAGTGCTAAATTGATGATATGTGTATGTTTACTCCCTTTTAAAATAATAGGTCGAACCTCAATTAGAAGTAGTGGTCTTTGGAGAAGAATTTGAAAAATTGGAGGAAGATATTGAAGAAGAAAGCTAATTTGAATATGACTTGACTCTCTATTCTTTTTTTCTGAACATGACTTGAAGTGTGTATAAATCTTTTTGAACATGACTTGATTCTATGTATAGACTTTTTTGAACATTTCTCTCTGTTGATGTCATAAACATAAAAGATTACAGATTTTACTTTGTTTAAGTTGGCTTATTTTACTCTCATTTACTTTAAAAAGTTGTATTTTGTATCTTGATTACTGAAGAGGCAAAGATGTGGAGTAGGAATAAAGATAAGTTTTCTTATGCTTTATGTCAAATTCTTTCAATTATCTTTGTTATACTTTAATATGTTTATAATATTTAGTTTGCTACTTTGTTGTATAAATTTTAGGAGAATGTATGAAGTATTGTCCATCTCGGAGAATCCAGTCTAGCACTCTAATTGCCTGAATGGAAGATTGAATCACATGCCCTCTACAAACTACATGCAAGTTCTTCCACAGAATATCTCTCATTATCTAGACATATTTTTTGTAGCTATACTCTTAGAATTTTTTTGAATTACTTTTTACCGAATCCCCGCACCCGTATCCATACCCACGAATCCTAAAATTTTGATCATGCCGAATCCAACCTCAAGATCTGTGCCCGTATCCGACACCCGAGTCTGAGCAACAAAGGTTTTACAAGAAACAAAATGCTAGAGTTTTATAGCAAGATTAGTTTTTCTAATCCTCAAACTAAATGACCCCTAAAAGCATTAGAAAATAAAATGAAAGAGGGAGGAGTATCAACTAGTTCATTGCTAGACAACAGCAAAGGTTCTGCTCATCCACATAACATAAGCTAGGATGATAAGAAGTTGAAATGTAAAAGTAATATATAGACTTCAAAAACAGAAAGGCATTAAATGCATTGAAAAAGAATTAGACAGATTAGTCAACAGATATCTATTTCAATGCAACAACAAGATCTGTCCCCCAAGGGGTTAAATTATTTTTAAGGAGTCTTAAATTCAACGAAGATGGATCTAGTTTTCAGTAAAGATACAGAGTACCATCACACTTGCAATTTAGGAGCTCTTGCAACAATGCAACAATGCAACATAGTCAATTCAAATATATTCCAACAAAGTTCTGTACACTGCCTGTAGCATGGCATTTATTATGGAAGGTAGTGGGAGAGAAAGATAATTATGAGTACTCACCAGTGGGGATCATTTTCCGAAAGAATTGCCAGATAAAGTGATGCAATAATACCAATGCATGTACCAATTTGGCATAACGTCCCCAGGGAGCCCCTATAATTAGTTGGAGCAATCTACAACACAAGCATTTATAATTATCTGAGAAATAAAATGTCTCTCTGACTCACTATAGATATCTAAGAGAGCAATAGATATGTATTGTCAAGCAAAAGAGTCCCACAAGTCCTTCCCAAAACAAATGGTCACTCTCAAAAAGTTTTTCCCTCCTCAGTAAAGGATAGCTCATGACCAAGAAGAAGGGAGAAAATCATCACTCCCCAAAAAGATTCAGGGAAAGTGCGCACAAAACTTGCAAACCAAAACTATCATCTTTCTGCAGCAGCGATCTTCCAAGATCTTTTAGCGTCTCTAGTGGAAGATGTCTAGAAGTACAATTTTCACCTTAAGAAATTTTCGTTTTTTTCTTCTTTTCCCAAAAAAAGGCAAAGTTATGACACATATATAAGCAAATTTCATCCTAGATTGACACAAGCACACGTTTTCCAATCTGGAAAGGCAAAAGTAGCCCAAACCACATATTAAGTAGTTTATTCTGATTTCCCCCTAGTTGCAACAATCAGACTTACCTCCCCATGCACCCCAGAAATGAACAGAAAAGCCAGATGTTAGCATCGATGCCAAAGCAGAACTTTTATTAAATTCCAGAATGAGGTCCTAATAAAGAAATTATAAGTTATTAGAGGCATTACCTCAGAAATATAAATTGGAACTAGTACTGTATTAACACCAATTCCAAGGCCAACAAGGAATCTTCCCAAGAGCATTTCTTCAATGGACTGAGCTTGTGCACTGTCAATTGAAGGATACCAGACATGATAAATGGCAATTATTGAACAACAAGCAAATTATTATTCTCCTCTTTCCAGTTGTTAGGCATAGACAAGAAGGTTTAACAATTGAATGAGGGTATAACCCTATTTGCAACTGTTGAAACATGTTAGCTTCTTAAGTAATGAAAAATCTTACCACCTAACAGTTCCATTTTGCATGAGATAATTATTATTTGGAGGGTCATAATTTTCCTTTACAATGTTTTGCTGTAAATACTAATTGTCAAATTGTACCCTAGTCATGGATGACCTAACCAACACAATACAAGATGAGGTCCATGGTGTATACTATTTGCTTATAATATTGCGCTAATTGATGAAACTAGCGAGGGTGTCCACCAAAATCTTGAATTATGGAGAAGCACTCTAGATTGTAAGGGGCGTTTGATTTGCAAAAAAAGTTATCCCAGGGACTATAATATGAAAATTAAATAATAACAGGATTATTTAGCGGATATTTTTTTTAATAGATGTTTGGTTCATTGGCTTAAAAATGGGATATACAGGGTTTATATAGAACATGTTTTGGGAGATAAATTTGGAAAAACTTCTATTTTAAATTTTCACCATAGCCTTCTTAAGCACTTTGGAAGAAGAACTTTGAAGAAGGAAATTTTTGACATTTGGTTGTCTTATCCCAGGAGTAGCTATCCTGGGATTGTTATCCCACATTGAATGTGGCATAAATTAATACCAAAATTGTGGTATAACTAATCCTGGAACTACTTATATCAGAAACAACCCGGAAATTAATGATTCCACATTTTATCCTGAGATTATTATCCCTTATCTCAAGAACCAAACAACCCCAAAGGATTTTAGGAGAAGTAGAAGTAAGACAGTATATATACTGCAAGTTTGGTCTGCATGAAAAGAGTGAAGTTGGAGGTGATATTAGATGAGGTTATCTTGCCAAAATGCAAATAATTCAGATGTCTTGGCTCATTGTTCCAGAAGAATGGACTGATCACTCTTTACAAAGATTGAGTGGGCAATGCCTGAGCACACAGCACTAAGCTGCTGGATCAGAGGGGGGGGGGGGGGGTAGCAAGAGCCAGAAGAAGTGGTGGAAGATGATACCTTCATGTATCTGGTGGGCATATGGAGAGAAAGAAATGGGAGATGCTTTGAAGATAAATCAAAGTCCGACTAGTCTCCCTATTTTTTTTTTGGTGTAAAGAGAACTGTATAGAGGAAGTAGATGCCTTTGTAAATTTCTTAGGAGCTTTGTAAATCAAGATTCTATCTTCTGTTTCTGTAACAATTTTTGGAGGTGGCCAGCATTCCTTAATGCTGAGGAATACAACAGTACCTTATGTAAAAATAAAATGATACATATTGAATCAAAATAGGATGGTTGAAATAAAGAAGAGCTGTCAGGGTGTTACCTCATAGAAGAATTTCTACCAAAGTGAAAGAAAGATTTTATAGAATAATTGTAAGACCAATAATTTTATATGTAAGTGAGAGTTGGGCCGGTAAAATCCAACACATCCACAAGATGAGTATCACAAAAGATGTGGATGTTGAGATGGATGTGCGTTCATACAAGATTGGAAATGATCACATTCGCAATAGGTGCCAGTAACACACATTGAGGATAAAATGAGAGAAGATTGCTTGAGATGGTTTGTACATGTAATGTGCTGACCTGCAGATGTACCAATTTGTAGGTGTGATACCATGGTGAATGAATGTATTAAAAGGGGACGAGGTATAGATCTCCTGGAAACCATACAGACTTAAGGAAAGATAAGGCACATAGAAGAATAAGATCTATAGATGCGATAACAAATAGTTGGGAATATGTTTTAGTAATGTTAGTATGTTTACCTAAGGTCTTATGCTTTTTAGTAGTCTTTTGGCCCTAGTAGACATTTTTATGCCAGTAGAAAACTAAGAGAATTTCTGGTGCTTTTATTTTTATTAGTAATTTTAATTGGAAAAACAATGTCAATGAGAAATTCCTATAACCAAACCCAACTTGTTTCGGAAGGCACAACTGTTGTTGTATTCATTGTCAAATTCTCTATGTCCTATTCTTTTTTGTTATCCCAACATTATGCTGAGTTTCATAGAAGGAAATTATTTGTCTATGTTTTCTAATACCTTTCACTCTTTTGCTAGAGAAAACGTAACATAGGAGTACTACTATTTTTAAGAGGATCAAATTCTTGATAAGCATAACTTTATCTCAATTTTCAAGATAACTTTTTTATAAAAAGATAGAATACTTTCTGTCAATTCTAAGACCAGCTTCTATTAAACTACAATGGAATTTTAACTCTCATCTCAATTACTATAGCAGTTGAAGAGAAAACAAAGATTGACACGAAGGGAGTAACCTTCGTATATTTTTAAATCTGAAATGTTTTGTTTATGTACTTCCTAACCCATTAATAACTGTAAATATTTTTTCTCAAATGGAATATGAATCAATGTTCAAAATAAGCCTTAACATTAGGAAGGTTGATCATACTTGGAACTGCATAATTATTTCAGGGTAAGAGGAGAATTTTGCACCTTTCAACTGCAAAAATAAAGATAGATAATAAAGCTAAAAATCTTGGTATAAATGACTTACCTTACAATTGCCCCAAGAATAAGTGGTACTGTGTCAATTTGAATAGTGCGACGACAACCAAGTTTATCAACAAGGGAACCACAGGCTACGCTTCCTATGAATGCACCACCAATAAATATGCTTACCACAAGTCCTTCAAGAAATGAATTTCCCTCAAACCCAAGCTCTTTGGCAATCGACACTATAGGACCATTCATTACTCTACAGTACACAGCAAAAACTGAAAATTAGTCGCAAAAGCCTAGAAAGCATACAAATTACTTCAGAAGTTTTCCGGCTACCATGGAAACAAAATGCTAAAGTTTTTACGACTTCATTCACTATATAAGTTGCAATGATCAATAGTCGAAGTTTGTTTAGTAAAAAAAAACATTCAACAGCCCACACCAGATGCTTTTGTCAGCGATAATGAAGTGTATGTATGCAAATGTAAACATCATATTTGAACTTCACCATAAGAAATTCGTTCAAATTAGTTCAAGCCTAAGCAATATATTCAAGAGCAAAAGTGTTTTTGTTAGTACTCCCGCCATTTCAATTTGTTTGGATCTTGTGGTCTTACACCAAAGACATGTTCAATTTGTTTGGATCTTGTGGTCTTACACCAAAGACATGTAGAACAAAGGCGAACCTAGAATTTCATCTTTATGGGTTCTGAATTTTACAATGACGATTTGAAGTGATAATAACTGGGTTCTAAATTTATTATTTGTACAGATATAACAAATTTATTAACACAAACCAAACCCGCATGCGGACTACTAGCTCCGTCCCTATATAAAATGTACCAAAATACCATTTAATCTCGTGATCTTAAACATGACAAGTGGAAAATTAGAACTAAAGACCTGTCAAAA
Organism: Solanum acaule; assembly: GCA_036250505.1. Taxonomy (NCBI): domain Eukaryota; kingdom Viridiplantae; phylum Streptophyta; class Magnoliopsida; order Solanales; family Solanaceae; genus Solanum; species Solanum acaule. The sequence goes on along the minus strand of JAJOOR010000865.1, from coordinate 9,321 downwards.
AAAAAGGAAAACAATCTATTTTAAAACGAACTAATCATGAAAGTAAAACAAACAATATGAAACAAAGCAAGTATCTTTTTAATAAGGAATAAGAAGAAGAACTATTATAATTACCCAATGTGATAACCAAATAGGAAATTGGCCATTGAAGCAATCAAAACATGAGGAAAGGCAGGTAACCACCCCAAATCCCCTCCATCATCAGCAACAATAATCTTTTCTTGTAACAACTCATCTTCATCATCTGAAAAAAAAGAAAAAACTGAACTTTTTATCAATTCAATCTTGAAAAAAGAAACCCAAATAGAATATAAAAACAAAAGACTGAATAAGACCTCCAATCTCTGACTTCACATCAAGGGGTTTCTGTTTGCTGCTAGCAGAAACTTTCACCTCTCTGGAAACTGAAAAAGAGGTTGAATGGGGAAAAGGGTATTGTTTATTTCTTCTTAAATGGTGAAAATAGTGATGTTTTCGATCGAAATTGGGCGTGGAGAAGAATTGAAGTGGGTGAACTGCTAGTGCTTGCAGCATTGTATGAAGCTTCTTGTTCTTGCATTGTGGCAAAACCAGAGAGTTGAATTAATCACTGAAAAAAATCTTACGGGTCTGGTGGCACTAACGGGTTTGAATTCGGGTCAAGTGAACCGATAGTGATTTAACGACAGAGACGAATTTCGTCATTTATTTATTTTGCTTTTAATGAAATTAACTTTAACATAGTACTTACTATTTAGATAGGTATGTGGATCAAAATGATTCCGAGAGATCGATCGAAGATAGTCTAAGAACAAGTCAATACAATTTTAAGAAATTTGGCATAACAATATTAATTTTTGAGACATATATAAGATATTTGGCTCATTAAAATTCAATGACATATGGTATAATTGAATTTATGAGAAATAAATATATATAATCAAAGCGTGTGAAAATAAATGTAAAATATATAAGCATAAAATTTAGTTATCGCATTCATTAGTTGAACCACAGATATCAGAATGAATTAATTGCGATGAAATTTAGCTATCACATTCCCAACAAAACAATTTTCACATGTTGGAATTTTAATTTTTGAGAATGATCCCAAATATTCTTTCTTTGTCAATTTATTTATTCGATTTTGCTTTATATAATTTAATCTTGCATGTCCTGTAGTATTATTAGTATCATTATTGCTAGAATAATATGTTATTACCCAATCGTCAACCTAATGAACATGAAATAAAGATTACAATTTAAAACAATAAAATATAATAGTCTTGAATTAAAATACTTCGTGTTTATTCTTGTTCAATCAATTTAAAATAGGAATAATGGAACAATAAAAATGACTATATATACCATTCAATGTGATGCTATATGGCACAATTCGTCTAGCCTATACAAACCAGCCTTCTTAGTAAATTATCTACACCAAAATATTATTTTTCAATTCTCTTTTTTATATATGGTAAATTTTAATTGCGCAATCGTCAAACTTTTAGCTACCAGTGCAAGTATTTGGGAGTGTTGTGGAACTTCGAAGAGCGATCAATTTTAATGATTTATATTATTATCGGATTGCAATTGCTTTTAAGATAATATTTTTTTACGACATAATTTTTATTCTGATAAATTTGTTATAGTACTATTTTATTTTATTTTATTTCTGTTAAGTATCAATACATAGAAAGATCATCTTCTCACATCCCTATTTTTAAATACTCGTCTTTTAGGAGTTCTTTTATTTAATTTAATAAGAACAAATAGCTGCATTTTTTTTAAATTTCAATCAACGAAAAATCCTAAACGAGAATTTTTTGAAAATATCATATCAGTAGTGTCTAAAACTCAAATGAGTGATAGATAGAGAATAATCTTCAATACATTTATTTTATAGCAACACAACAAACCAAAATTCTCAAATAATATTTTCAAGAAAAAAAATCATTACTAGGTGCTCTAATACCAATATTAAAATATATCATGAAGCAAGAACAATCAATTGTATATTTTGCAATAAAAATCTGTAAACTCACCACCAAAAACATTTCTCAAAGTCAACTTCGTCTCTCTTAAAAATATAATTTTGTTCACAAACTAAACATCCTTTTATCTGTGTGTTCTTTTTGGAAGATTTTGTAAGAACTTTCTTTGTTACCATGTTACATTAAAAAAAAGTACAATTATATTTTTTTTACAAGGAGAAAACAGTAATCGAAAGTTTTCTTCTATTTCACACATACAAAGTTGTGCGAGGGTTATACTTATTAATAACTTGTTGCAAGTTAATCTCTTAAAAAACACATTAAAACGAATCTATCCATATGAACTACTCACGACTCACGACTTAAGTTTAATATCGAATAAATAGATGGAGATCAAATGGTAACAACATTATTTATGGACAAATAAGCCAAAAAAAAACACTTGGAGTTAGTTGTGTAGCATGCATGTTAGACAAATTAGGCTAGACAATAGTCAAACACATACTCCATTTTTTCCTCCTTGAAAAAAACAGAAAAAACTCTATGGCCCCTCCATTTACGGTGGACATGTTATTCTAATTTTCTCCCAAAGCTTCACTATTTTTGTCTTCTTACCATTTTAAAAATCGCTAGTCTTTTTCAATTTCTAACATTTTTCTTATTTTACTCCCATCTCCTTCAATTTCAATTATGTGTCTGCTGTTTGGATTTTGAGAGTCAAACAATGTAATTTTAATTGTGAATTTGAATATGTAAACTTTATATTTTTTATAAAATAAAATTGAAATATTTAAAAATTACACAAAAATTACCACAAGTCTTAATGATTGATAATTTAAAATATTTTATGAATTACGATCACAGAAATACTCCATCCGTCTCAAAATAAGTGTTACTTTAACAAACAAACAAAATATCCCGAAATAAAGTGTTACTTTAGAGTAACTTTTTTTTAAAAATAATTATTAGTACTTCTTTTTAACAGTGTTCAACTCTCAAGAACATCTAATAAATATGAATAATTTAGTACTCATTTTTCTTAATGAACATGAAATGACTAGAGTACTTATTTGAATTACGAAATTCAAAAGGTACCATATAAATTGAGACGAAAAAAATGAGTAATAAAATATACCAAATTTGCTGAGATGCTTGCCAGTCAGGGAAAGGAAAGAGAATTCATAATTTCATTGGTCGGAAAATTATATATAACGCAACAATAATTTTTTATATATATATTATACATAAGCTGTAACTTTTTTGACGTGAGAATTTTTTCTAGTATAATGCTAGGAAAAGGAGTTCGGAGTCAAAAGGACAAAAAAATTAAGCAAAATTTCAAAAGGACAATAAAAATTGAGGATCAAATCAAAAGGGCAACATTTGAATGGAAGGCTGGGCACGCGCCTTGCAAGCAGCATGCATGCGCCGCCTTATAAGACATATGTCTGTGAGTGCCTTCCAATCAATGATTTAACGACGTCCATTCTTTCAACCAAATATTGTCCTTTATGTTGTAATTGATCCTTAATTTTTATTGCCCTTTTAAAAAATTTACTCAATTTTTTTACCCTTTTGACTCCGAACTCCCTGAAAAAGATTCAAAAGGCTCTTCACATTACAGGCTCAAATTTTAATTATAATATTTAAAATATTATACTACCTCACTGTGTACTACTTTAGCTGCAAACCCTTTTTAATTTTTTATTTTATTTAATAAAAGGTCTTTAGCTGCAAACCGAAAAAAGAAACATGGCTTCTTTTTTTCTTTTATATTTGAGAAGCGTGGTTTTAATATTAAGCATCCCCAATCATTCTTATTAATTATTATTATAAAATAAATAAATGTACCTTTTCTTTTTTGGCTTGTTAAAGAAGAAGGAATACACGTATTCTAGTTTTTATATTTGAGAAGCGTGCATTTAATATTAAGCATCCTCAATTATTCTTATAATAATAATAAAATAAATAAATTTACCTTTTCTTTTTTGGCTTGTTAAAGAAAAAGGAATACAAGCATTATAGTTTTTATAATTGAGAAGCGTGCATTTAATATTAAGCATCCTCAATCATTCTTATTAATTATTATTATTATAATAATAAAATAAATAAATTAACTTTTCTTTTTTGGCTTGTTAAAGAAAAAGGAATACAAGCATTATAGTTTTTATATTTGAGAAACGTGCATTTAATATCAAGCATCCTCAATCATTCTTATTAATTATTATTATAATAATAATAAAATAAATAAATTTACCTTTTCTTTTTTGGCTTGTTAAAGAAAAAGGAATACAAGCATTATAGTTTTTTATATTTGAGAAGCGTGCATTTAATATTAAGCATCCTCAATTATTCTTATTATAATAATAATAATAAAATAAATAAATTTACCTTTTCTTTTTTGGCTTGTTAAAGAAAAAGGAATACAAGCATTATAGTTTTTATATTTGAGAAACGTGCATTTAATATTAAGCATTCCCAATCATTCTTATTAATTATTATTATAATAATAGTAAAATAAATAAATGTACCTTTTCTTTTTTGGCTTGTTAAAGAAAAAGGATTACATGTATTATAGTTTTTAAATTTGAAACAAAAGAAGAGCTTATTTTTGGTGTTTCATCATTGGTCTGCCGGAGTAACACACGTCTTAATTTCAGATGAAGGTGTGTTATGTAGGATGAAAAATATTTTCCATAAAAATTGTTATCTCCTTTATTCAGGTTAGAAAAAAAACAAAAATAGAAAAAAGATGAAACAGACAGAAAAAAATCCAAGTCCACAGAACCCACTGTGTTTTCTTAAAAAATTTAATTCCCTCAAGTATCCGAGGTTACAGATTAATTACTCCCAAGATAAAACGGATTAACTATTAGAGAAGTAGCGGTACCTCAAACTTTACTAATTTCAGTGAACGCAAGAACAACAATGAGAGCACACACAGACTCAGTCGATCGACAATTTTGTTTTGTAAGAAAATGTATGCAGAGAGGAAAAAAATTTCAGTGTTGAAAAACAGAAAATGACTCTCTATTTCTAGCCACTTGCAGCAAGGAACACGTCTATTCGGACAATGGTATGTCTTTCCAGAACGTTGTGTGTTTTGGGAAACATAACGTCTTTTCGGAAGGAACAGGTCCCTTCAGAACAATTTTACCGTTACATGCGAATTTCAAATAAATTCCGTTAAGCGAAATTAATTATGTTAATTAACTAACATTCTGAATTAATTTATAAGAGAAAGGAAATCAATTAATGAGATTGATTAAATAAATTTTGTCCAAAAATATTATCAATCAATCACTTGTTGAAGCCGAGCGAACGACGACGGCGCGAGGGGCACCTTTTTCTTAACCCTTTAAGAATTAAATGAAGTGTTTCCTAATATAAGGACACCAATTTTCCTTTCTTCTACCAATATGGGAGAAATGACTTTTCATTTGCAAAGATTTTTCATTTGAAATGACTCTTCATTTTTCCTTCAAAATTGGTTCCCCCACATTTTCCATTTTCTCTTCTTATTTCTCATTCACAGTTTCACACCTTGCTAAAACCCAACAAAAATAGGTGAATTTTTAAACTTATTTTCTTATATAAGATACTTAAGTAAAAAATATTATCATTTTAAAAGTATTTATATATAATTTAGATAAATACCATGAGAGTTGGTGGAACCAATGTGTTGATTACCGCTTCGACCGAATACATTAACTTTGATTCAAATTCTGAATTTGTAGTAAGAAATTTACTGAATATATAAAAAAGATGTTAATTTAGAACACTATAATTTAAAATAAATTAAAATTTCAAATCTATAAACTTTGAATCTGTCTCCAAATTCATTATCCATAAATCTCAAATTCTGAATCACAGGATTAAATTTGATTTAACTAACGGAACATCAAAAACGTGGATTTTTTTCCCTCTAGAACACACCTTAAGTAACTAAAAATTATTTAGAAAGGAGCTTAATTATTTTTTTGCTCTCATGTTATCATTTGGTCTGCTAGAATAACATATGTGTCATGGCCTAATTAACTCAAGACAGTTACGCCATAATGTTAGTAACTACCAAATCTCTAATTGATAATTATTGCAATCAAAACTTTATCTTATTTTCCTTTTGTATCAAGTAGGTCCACCGTATAGTATAGTTTTGACCAAAGGGTCCAATTTTGTAAAAATAATAATATTGAAGTATATTTTCTAATGTGGTTTCAATCACCTAAATCTTCGTCCTAATTATCGGAAAACACTCTTTTCTCCTTGTCTAAGGTTGACTAACAAATAATAAAAATAATATTGTATTTGATTATATTTTAATCTTAGTTTATGTCGTACTATACTACTATTGTCTATTTGAATATGGGGTATGAATTTTAGGATGAAGTGACTTATGTTATGAAAAAAACAAGGAAACAGTTTTTAAAATAGATAAAAATATCGTGTCATAATTTTTTATTTGGGGTACTGTATATTCATGATTCTAAACGTTTTTATTATTATTATTTTAGTTTAATTAATTCAATTCCTACTATTTTAGTTGGTTATTGGAGAGCTGGGACAACTGTTAAATCAAAATTTTCATTGTAGGGTACTTGAACTAAGCCACCATCTAGTTTTGTATTCAGAGGATTCAAAATCTATATATATATATATTAAGATTTATTAAAATAACCTGTATATATACAATTTCTTTTTACTAAATGAGTTCGGGTCAACACTCTTGCCTCTTCCTAGATCTGTTCCACAAGATCAATATAAATATCACTTGTGATTTTCTTTTTTTCGTTTAATCAGTCAAATATGAAAAATTGAAATTTTCTTTTCTCTTAATTATATTTGATGATGGATTCGCTTATAAGACAATATTTAATTTTTGGGAATATAAGTGATAGTAATATCTTTTAAGAGCAGCATTTAAATTATATACTATATTGACGACACGCAAAGTTGTCAATTTATTAAAATCAGAAGCTTGTCTTCCGATTCCTAAAAATTGAGTGGAAATTTCTACTCAATTTCCGCATGGGTTGCATGCCAATAAATAATATATATTACCGCGTTCCAATTTGTTTAAACTATTTGCTTTTTAATTCAGACTATAAAATTAAAAAATATTTTAATATATTTAATATATTTTTAATTTAAAGTCGCAAAATTTAATAATTTTTTTTTAATTTCTTAAGCTTTATATCAAATTAAATTATATCAAAGAAATTGAAACCGAAAAAGAAGTATATATATAAATACTATATCGTACCAATATTGTGTCGGCAGCAGTCAAATTAAATTATTCAAAGCGGGGACTGCAACTAAAAAATTTCTAACGAGTAACACTTGGCAGTAGATTTTTCACTTTGTTGACAAAAAGGCCAAGTACATATAACATTATTGTTCCACTAAGTGTATTTTGCTTGCACATATATAGAATGTTTTACTGATAAAGATTGTGATAGAGTGGTAAGTACTCTTCAACGAAATTGATGTTAGGGAGCAAATTTAATTTACCTAATAACTGATATCAAAATCAATGATTAAATTAAATAAAATTTATAAAAATATAAAAAAAAAATGTCATGAGACTCGATTTACCAACCTTACCATAACAAAAATAGCTCGGAGACAACTGATGTATAAAAATATCAAAAAAATGTTACAAGACTCGATTTACCACCCTTACCATAACAAAATTAGCATGAACCGTGAATGGTGGTAATGAGCCACGCGAAACTTAGTTCGAGAAGGAGAGTCGTGAATTAAAGTAAAGCCACGCAAAATTTTACATTGATAGTTAAAAATACTGGTAAGCTACGTATATAAGTCACATGATTACGAACGAATATTTACAACATGTTAAGAGTGTCTTTTAAATGAATTAGCTCAATGAAATATATCTTGGATTATACATTCTTTTTTTAATTCCGCAAAATTAATTACTATTTATATGGTGATTGTAAATATTAGCAATATAATTAAACCAATTATACTATCAATAAAGTTTCACCTATTATAAATTATGAGTTTTATGAAGTTACCAATTAATAATTATCACTGAAATTTATTTGTAATTGGGGTGATAAAATTAGCTGATCTTACTTGTAATCATCTATGTGACTTGCATAAATTTCTGTCATACAACTAAGGAGTTCGTTTGGTAATTGATTTGGAAGGAAGTTATGCATTATACATAAACATTATATTTAGTAGCTCGTTAGAAGGTTAGTCATTCATATATAAAATTAATACAATATTATTTTATGCAAAATGTAAATTCTAACTAACTATCAACCGATCGCTTTGTGTGTATAACTTAAATTCATTCTAAAGAGTATAATGGATGAATTTTCTTCTCTAGTTTTAATCACGAAACACAAACTTGTTTGGCATTTTTCCTTTTTGAACCAACACCTACACAGTAGTACAAGGAGATTGCACTACTACTTTTATAAGAATAATGACAGTGGAATGAGGTCTAGCCCAAAATCAGGGACACGAATCACGTTGAGAAAAAAAGTTAAACTGTGGCCTATACTCCTATTCTATTTTATTCTCTCGATTTTAATTTATTTTTCTATAGTTTTAATTTGACATCATTTAAAAAGAAATCAGACTTTTCACTCCTACTGTTTTAAATTAAAAATATATAGAATGCACTGTAATACCTCTCAATCTTATGAGGCTAAACATTTTATTTTGTCACAATCCAAAAGTCGAGGTCATGATGACACACACCCTGAGAACTCCCAAAAAGATGTGTAAGTCGAAAGAAATACACATAAGAGACTCTCAAAGGGAAGTCAAACCACAAACAATAGAAAAACAACAAAGAATATCCCAAAACCTGATAGCATCAGTATAAACAACATCTAATACATTTCTAAGTCTTCGAAAAGAAAGCTAAAGACTTCAAAAGAATTGATGGAGACTAATGATGATCCGAAAAACAGGATCTCACCACAACTCCGAAAGAGAGAACTCCGCTGAATCTCATCAACTGATACTCGGCTCATCCTAACTAGGATCTGCATCAAAGATAACCAAAGTAGAGGTGAATACAACCCACATGTACTCAGTTGATATTAAAGAATTATCAAAAAGATATTATTTTCGAAACGGACTAAAAATAAAGAGTGACATGTGGATCATAAACGTAGAAAACTAAAATATGGGGATAATAAATATTGTAGCCTCCATTTTCAAAACCAACAAATTCAAGTAACAAACCGTTACAATTTTATAATTTTAACCATGGGGGGGGGGGGGGGGGGGGGGGGGGGGGGGGGGGGGGGGGGGGGGGGGGGGGGGGGGGGGGGGGGGGGGGGGGGGGGGGGGGGGGGGGGGGGGGGGG
>JAJOOR010000864.1:0-95786 GCA_036250505.1 Solanum acaule | reverse complement strand
CGATTTGTGTCCATCTAGTGTTGACACTTAGCTTTAAATTTAGAAATAATATATTTGTTGAGCATAAGTACCAACACTAGTTGATCCTATTGATGACAAAATTGATTTTCTTGCAAGATCAATTTGTGTCCATCTATTGTTGACACATAGCTTTAAATTTAGTTTTGACTTGTTTAGTTGGTAGATTTTGTTGTTGGAATTAAGTCAAAATTAAACTAGTTAAAGTTAAAAAGTTATTAAGTTGTTTAAATAAGTTAAAATAAATAATGTGGTTTAGTTGGTGGATTTAGTTGTTGGAATTAAGTCAAAACTAGTTAGATTTAAAAAGTTGTTAAGTTGTTTAAATAAATTCAAATAAATAATGTGGTTTAGTTGGTTGATTTAGTTGTTGGAATTAAGTCAAAATTAAACTAGTTAAAGTTAAAAAGTTGTTAAGTTATTTAAATAAGTTAAAATTAATAATGTGGTTTAGTTGGTGGATTTAGTTGAGTTAAAAAGTTGTTAGTTATTTAAATAAGTTCAAATAAATAATGTGGTTTAGTTGGTGGATTTAGTTGTTGAAATTTATTCAAAATTAGTTAGACTGATCAAAATTAGTTATAAAAGTGACCTCCAGAAGTCGGTATTTGTAGGTCGGTATTCACTGTATTTTTAGTAGTGATCCATCTAATGTACTCGGCTTTTCCTTTATGAAGCTCTTCCCAACAGACCTCGCTATTATGTAAGAGGTCTTGTTCTTCTAAGTAGTGAAGCTTCTCTTCCCAAATCTTAGCCTGAGCTATTATGTAAGAGGTCTTGTTCTTCTAAGTAGTGAAGCTTCTCTTCCCAAATCTTAGCCTGATCAAACGCATTTCCAACAACTTCTCTAGACCAAGTACTAAGATTTTTGCTAAGCAATTTGAGCTTATAACATAAATTGACAAGTATGGTTGTTGTTACAATTGATTTGTGCTTGCTTATCATACTACTTTTTTATCAACGTAACTTACAATATCTATTCTGATAAACCTTGGACCAAAACTCAATGGCGTAAAAATAAAAGGAAGGAATGTCGATTAGTATATTGATTTAAATCTCCATTTCCCCTACTCTTTGGAGGTTCTTTTGCTTATGTTTGTTCATCTTATATTTAGAGTATCTAGACTATGATTCTCCTCCTTTCTTATGTCTTTATTGTTGATGTAGTTAGACTTGAAGAGGTGATGTTTGGGAGGCTGCTGACATGATGCAACACTTCATTTGTAATTTGTAATGTTTGTCACTCTAGTTATTTTTTATGAAATTTGATTCATGTTATTATTTTATTAATCCTGTAATTTGATTTTAAATAGAAATTTTTTTTCCAGCAATAACATTCTGATATTTGGTGGATATAAACTGCCACTAATTACTTTTTAAATTTATTTATTTCTATGATTAAATTGCTAATAAAAAAATTCAGCAACAGAAATATTGTGGCGGAATTAGACTGCCGCTACTATTTTTTTTTTTAAAACATTCATATCATATTGTAGCGGTTGTAAATCCCCACATTCAAGAATTGAAATTATATTGTGGGGGTACTGTAGACCCCAACAATATATTATTTTGGAGCATTGTGATTATATTGCGGGGGTTTATAAACTCCTACAATTTTTTTTTTATAACATTGATATCATATTGTGGAGGTTTATAAACTCCCACGGATGTATTTTTTGAAATAGTGATATCATTTTGTAGAGGTTATAAACTGTCACTCATTATCCATAAAAACCCCCCACAAATTCACAATTCATTTTGTGGCGATCGTCGTGGAGGTTTCATAAAAATGCCACAATTATGCTCGTGGCAACAGTAATTGTGGCATTTTCAAAAAACGCCGCAATTTTTTTTGTCGCGGTCAGAAACCGTCACAAATTGTCAAAAAATCTGCCACAATTTACCAGTTTTTTTGTAGTGTACCACAACGGAAAAAAAGAACGAACAAATATCAAAGCACGTGGTAGATATTGAAAAAAGAAACAATGCAAGAAATATTTACTATCAATTTAACCATAAAGCTAGAACACAAGAGACATTAAAATAGTAGCTTTACAATATTTTTAAAAAATGCAAATTCTGATATATATATTCAAATAGAAGACATTACCATTTTCAAGTATTTCAAATGCAGTTCCATGTTTGCTAAAATCTCTCACATCAAATGCAAGGCCAAAAATGAAAATGAAATAATTAGAAAATAAACCAAACAAGAAGTTCAGTTTAGGTTTAATCAAATGAGAAAAGGGAAAATAAAGGTATCTCACTCACAACATGAAAACTAGTTATGCGAGAGAGAAAAAATAGAGCACAAAAAAATATAAGAAAAATTATAATTTGATGAGTGAGAGAAAGAGAAAGCTCAACAGGTTTTCTATTGGTGGGATGAGTGATCCTATACAATATGGTCTATTGAGAATAGTATTCTAAGTTTGCATAGATATACCACATGAGTCAAAGAAAGATAGTCTTAGCCGTTATTTTGATGGACACTGAAGACCGGCTAAAATAGGAAAAAGGGTAAAATAATTGATTATTTTTCTTTTTTTGTCTTGTGTTACTAAATATAAAGTCAAAGATTAGTTAATGAAAAAATATTCATATATGTCATTATTTTGTTCAAAGTTATTTGATCACACTTATTTGGAGAATTTAAATTCGATTGACTAATAGTTTTAAGATGTAGTAGTAAAAAATTATCTATAAATATCCATTTTATCAAAAATTACTATATCACCCTTATATTTAAGAATTCAAATTGTATTTCTTAACAATATAAAAATATTTAACATAATCAAATATAAGTTGAGATTACATAAGGTTATATTATTATTAGAGAATACACATTGACTTTGAAATGACACCAACAATAGATTATTAATTATTATAAGATCTGAAAAGTAAATAAAAAAAATTGAGGTTTTGAATCCATTTTATTTTATATATTTGATCTTCTTTTAACGATATACTAATATTTTAGGATGAAGACCTTCATTTTAACCTCGTGAAGGAAGAGAGATTATTTCGAAAAGACCCTCGATTCAGATGTAACAATTCTAGATATAAAGAAGACAATATATCGAGCCTCAAGGAAACAGTGCAAAGTCTACCAGAAGAAAGCAACAACTACAATAAAATAGTCCAATAAACAAGACATGATACACAATATACTAGAATAGAAAATTGAAATCAATAATGATGAATATAAAAAAAAAATAAGAACTACAATAAAATAACAAGTACAATGTCAAACACCAACCACCCTAATGAAAGAAATACTACATTACCTGGTAACCTTCTACCCTAAGACGTGTCCTCCACACCCTCCATTCTAAAGTCATTTCGTTTGTAATTTGAAGCTGAGCAATATCTTGTTTTATGACCATGATGCTCAAATGATAACATAATGCATTTCTATCATCTTCTATGACTCTTTTATTATTGGCTAAATCAAATCGAATAGATCAAACTAAATAGATCAAAAAAGTTTTGTAATGACCCTGAAAATCATTTTTAAAAATTATCATAAAATTACCGTTTACCCCTTCCGATAGTTGCCTGAGTCAATTTTGATTAGTCAGTGAAGTTGATTTTGAAATTTTTGAGCTATTAGTTAATTACAGTTATTTAATTGACAGATATTTATTAAATAATTAATTTATTGAGTTGGTGGTTAATGGGTCAAGTCCATAATTTTTTTATACCCTATACCACTGGACTCATGTACTGAATTAAATTAAAAGGAGTTCTAAGTTTTAATCGTAACACAAACAGTAGCCGCTCGACACAATTTTGTGCGGCACAACAACAAGAACGACGAGTGATTGCATCAGGTACAATTTCACTCAAATATCTATATTCGTTAAGTGTGAATGAAATAGTATTAATATTATCCTATATCATTGATGTGAGGGGAAAGAGAAAAATCAAAATTTAAATGGTTAAGTTAAATGCCTTACTGCCATCGATAATATGCATCAATTTAGTGGGGCACGTGGAGTTAATGGTAGTCTGTCAATGTTTGACAGTTAATGGTAGTCATTGACTAAATATATATATACATATTATATGGAATTGATTGAAGAGGGTAACGTATTTCATGTTTACTGGGCATTTTCTTGGTTAGGTTTATCGCCTTAAAATTCAAGATATTGGCATGTTATAATTGGAAAATAAAATAAAATATTAGATATATTGTATTATGTGAATATTATTATATATAAAATATTGGAGGAATTTGGAACTAAACCCTAGACATGGAATTTGGAAATATGAGAGTTGACATGTTAATTGACATCAAGATTAAGAACTTGTTTGAATGAGTTTTATGGGTTTATGTTAGAAATATAGTAAAGTGAGTGTTGTTAGTGTCGAAATCTTATTTTGATTATTAATGTGAATAGATTGTTTTGAGTTGGAAATTCAACGAATGGGGAAGACTCAAGTCCCGGAGTGAATTCTTGATTGATTGAGGCAAGTGGATTTCTAAACCCATGTTAATTGTATAGAATCGTGTATTTCCTTGTGGTATGTGTTGGGGAGTAATGGGACTTGATGATGGGTTAACTTGTCCATATTGAATAATTCTAATGATAAAAAAGGGGCAATAAAAGGCAATGTGATTAATTGTTGGTGTGTGATGTGTTGAGAATGGTTTGAAAGGCTTATTGACTCGTTGTTGATGTTGTATCACTATTGTGTTGTTGTGAATAGTGCATTATTATGAAAATGGTCATCTCCTCATTATTTATGTAAACATGTCAGTTGAATTGTTCTAAGACATGGTTGTGTAAAGTGTTGTGAATTGAGAAAGAATAAGAAATTAAAGAGATTGTACCATTTCGAGGGATGTGTCGCGCGCCGCGATTGATACTATATTTCGAGGGACGTATCGCGCGCAGCGATGGATACTATTATCGACGGTCGTGTCGTACGCCGCAATGGATGCATGGACAGATATGTCCCCCATGGGTCCTGAACTGAGAGACAGCGGGTGTGTATCGTTAGGTCAGACATGCATCACTATACTTGACATTGCATTTCATTGCATTGCACATTTTTATCATTGATGAACTTGATCTTGTGTGTTGTTGATCTTGTGAGTGCCTTTCTGTGGAAGTTGTGATTGATGAATATTGAGTTGTTGTTGAGGACATGAAATTGTTAGAGTGTTGTTGTTAAGCTGTGTGCTTTGTAAATTGTGAACTGTTAGGTTGAGCTGGTTTTATGCAGGTTGTAGTTGTGGAGATTCAGTTGGGGTGTAATGAGTACATGTATTTTATTCCCTTAGCTTGTGTTTAGAAGTTTACTTGCTGAGTACTGTGTGGTTTGGTACTCACCCCTTGTTTCTACAATTTTTGTAGGTTACGAGCCTGGATTTTTTGTGATACTTTCATTTCTCTTCTTTTCCCGGGCTTCTTGGAGATCTGTGAGGTAGTTGTTTGTCACCTCAGCGGACCTTCTTACTTCTATTTATGATCTTGTTCTATTCTAGAAACAATGTCATTTGAGACTTATATTTTTCTTTTGAATCAATTGTAATACTTTAGAGGCTTGTACACGTGACAATCAGATTGTGTGGGTTTTATTAAGTTGACTTTGTTATCCGCACTTATGATAATTTGAGATTTCAATTTTCTTACTTCCACATTTTTGTGATATTTCGGTTTTAGGCTGACTTGTCTTGGTGGGATAAGACGAGTACCATCACGTCCATTTTTGGGTTGTGACAAAATGGCATCAGAGCCCAAGGTTCATAGGTCTCACGTGTGTACAAGCCGGGTCTAAGTAAAGTCTCGAGGATCAATACGTAGACGTCTGTACTTATCTTCGAGAGGGTATAGTGAATTTTAGAAAAAAAAATCACTTCTTTAATCTCTATCGTGCATCATTTGTCGTTCTGGTTCTTATCGCTTCGTGATGACTCTTATGTAGTTCCTTATGTGAGTAGTTGGTGTGTCGTGTATTGGGTTGGATGTTAGATCTAGTATTAAGGTGGAAGTGATATACTTATGAAAAGGATGTGTAATCATATTTGAAAGGGTTGAGTAAGGTGATGACTTGATGATGCATTTTGAGGATATTTGAATGATGAGTTTGAACAATGGTTTGAGGGACCTCATAAATGTGTTATCCTTTTTCAGGTTAGTTTCCCCAATAGAGGGAATAGTACTTGTGTGGTATAGGCAATATCTTGATTAGTTCGATAATTGAAAGTGGAATAATTAAAAGGATGGATAGGTAATGAACAGTGTGACTTTGGAAATTACAGTTAATAAAGTTGTATAGGTATCTGAGTTATTTAGTGTATGATGAGAATGATGTTGTATTAACCGAGGTCAAAATCTCTACTACGATTTTATAGATTGAGTGTATATTTAAGAGGGTCATTATACGACTATTACAATGGTACCAATTCTTACTTGGTTAGAGTTATGGACTGTGTTACTCTTGCTATGGATCTGATCTACGAAGGAATGCATATCCCTTTGGATGAGAGACTGAACGAATTTGACAATGTTTTTTGCAGTTATTCAATGGATAAAAATGTGTGGGCTATTTGGGTACAATCTTCTCGGTAGGTATGATATGTTCTATAGGTGGATCTAATAATTTTTTGTGGTGTGACACTAGTGGTATATGAAAACGAATACGTTGGTGTCAAATGTGATTACTAACTACTTAATGAGTTATCAATTGTATCACATGCTAATATAATAAGATTTGATGTTGCATTCATATTTGAGAAACCAACTAGCTTGTTACTACAAAAGAATGGGTTAAGCATTATTTATTAGAGTGTTAACTTCAATGGAGTACTGTGAGAAGTATATGGGGTTTGATGAATTGAATATTTGTAATATTGTAATAGGGAACAGATTGATGGATTGTAGGTAGCTAAAAAATATATCAAAGAAATGGAGTCAATTGAATGGAAATGTTTGATATGGTCACTATGGAAGGAGTATCTTGTGTTATTCGACCTTGGTTAGGTATATTCTTATCTGAATACTTACTTCGTTTCGAACATGATTTGGGGTATGATTCGATGCATATGCCCATGTGTGCTTACACACTTATGGGTGCATTCCTAGTGGAGAATTGGGTGTACCGATCCTGTGATTGTAAGCTTGGTAGAATGGAATTCTTGGGCAGACTTGGTCATCTTTATTCTGAATAAAAGAATTTGAAAAGTTAGGCGGTAAAGAATTCCGACTCCGAACACACAATCGATGACTAAAAAGTAGTAAGAACACGAGAATACGGGAAAATATAGTGTGGGTGATTTTGGTAAGTTAAAAGTGAGGGAATGTGAAAGAGTTTGAACTTTTGAACCTTTGGCCTTTAAAACTGTCCAGTTCTCGCCCTTTCGGCGAAATTAATTGTGCTCGCCGACCTATTCGGCGACACACCGAGTGGCCACTTACCTCGCCGAGTTTTACAGCACCTCCAGTTAATGTGGGGGTCCAAACGATGGACTAAGTCGTGATCTCCGACCTATTCGGAACACACAAATTTGCTCGTGTGCCCGCCGAGTTTTACAGACTCCAACCTTAGTAGTTCTTGAGTCCAACGGTGATCCAAGTCGGGCTCGCAAGCCTCTTCGGCGAGTCACCGACTGGGCCTTTTTCTCGCTAATCTACACTTTTCAAACACATTCTACACTTTCACCTGCAAAAATCAACACACGATTATTCCTAAAACAAAAGGAAATCAAACAAAAACTTGGGTTGCCTCCCAAGCAGGGCCTTAGTTAACGTCGTGGCACGACGCAAGTCCTCACTCAAACTTCATTCTTGGGGTTGGCATTAGTGTCACTAGGCAACCCCCCTTGTCGTCTCGGGTTTAAATGAGTTGAAATCTGACCCATCTGGGTCTCCAACTGTTTGATAGAGACAGAATGAGAGGTAACCGTCTGGCTAAGGGTCGAGATATCATCCTTCATCTCTTTCAAGATTGTTTCGGACCCCTCAATCTTGTTGAGAATATGAGAAAACATATCCTCAGACCTGCCACCCTCAGAATCTTTGGGCTTTTGATGCTCGTGGGGAGGAACATACCTATCCTTCTCCCCGTCTCTTTCCTTCCAAGTGGAGTTACGATCCCTCCACTCTTTATCACGATCTCTCCAGCCTTCGTCCCTGTTCCAACCTTGGTTACCACCATGCCTTGGGTAGTTAGAAAAAAAACCACCTCCTTGGTTGGCTAGGAAGTTCACCTCTTCGTTGTATAACGCTTCAAACTTGGCCTCATTGGAATTTACACACCCAGCACCCACAACATTTACACTTCTAGCACCAACTCCCATGACATTTTTGGAAAAAATGTCAAGTTGGGTCATGATCTTTGCCATGTTTTGGTCCCTCTCCTGGTCTTTCTTAAGCTGCTCCTTGGTCAATTTAAAAGTGAGAGAGAAGACCTGATCTTCACGGGTGTACCAAGCCCGATTAATTGTGGTCATACCATCCAAAAGTGGGCTGCTATAATGTAAGGTTGTTGCATCAAACCTCCCGGAGAAAGTTGGTCAGCTACTCCCTTGTTCACCGAATCAAGGCTTCGGTAAAAATAATGCAGCAAAGCGTTGTCGGGAAAACCATGAGTTGGGCATTGCAGTACCAACTTCTTAAATCTTAGCCAAGTCTCATGAATTGGCTCACCCTCTAAACGCTTGAAGCTTTGGATGCTATCCCGAAGTGTCATCATCTTCGAATGAGGGAAAAATGGCACTTGAAATGCGGTGACAAGCTCTTCCCACGAAGTTATAGAGTCTCCTATTAACGAAAATAGGAATAACCTCAACCGAACCAACTCTTGGGATATGTTCTTGAAGGAGAACGGCCCGCAAACATCGACAAAGTTTCTTATATTCTCATGGGGATCCTCATGAGCCAACCCACCAAACAACCCTTTCAATTGCAAGAGCTGCAACATGGTGCTTGTAATGTGGAACACAACGTTCCTTTCAGCCGAAGGAAAGCCAATGGCACCAATTCCACCTATTAGATGAGGGTCATTAACATTCGGCTCATTGACATCGTTGAGGTTGCCGATGTCATCTTGGTGGCCCACTTGGCTACCATTGTTTCCGTTGACACTCATTTCCTCTGTTTAAAACAGCAACACACAAATCAAAACTAAAAGTAAGTAGATTCAACTATGACTAAAAAGAACAAAATTCCACTTAACCAAAGAATCTTAACTAACACCACTCCCCAGCAGCGGCGGCATTTTGATTGAATAACACTATCAAAGACACTTCATCCAATTCTAAGTGTAAACGATCGTTAGTCAGTATATAACCCAACTAAATAAGTTGGGGTCGAATTCCACAGGGAGCGGTACGTGTTTGAGTCAATAGTAAAGTGTGAACATGGTCAAATCAGTCATAGGAATAAACATTATCGAATAAAAACATCATTCAAATCAGGGGGTGACATGAGTGTCAAATAAGGGGGTTTTGGTTTTAATTATCAACTACAACAGCAGCAAACAATACGAAATAACAATAATGAGACAGGTTCTTGGGATGCGATTCGATTATAGGCTAATGTAAACAAATGGGTAATTGCAACTATTAGGAAATAACTAAATATTAGTGAGTAAGCTAGACTATAGATGAGGTAAACTTTCTCTCGAACAATTTTCTCCGAATCAAGTCGATTTTTCTCGAACATCGATAAGCATGCAAAATAAAAATAGCCTACGCCTTAGTCCATTCACTCTCTCAAGATGAATGTGTGGAAAAGGGTTTAGGATCCTCTCTCTCGAGCTGAACCCATAACAACCCAATACACACCGACCATCAACAAAGAATCTTAGTTTTAAAACCTCTCTCTCGAGCAAGCCAAAAACACAAGGGTAGAACTGCATTTGCAACTACAATTCTTAAATTAAACCACAATTATTGATTGAACTCACTTCTAAGCAACATTTAAACTAACAATTAGCAATACTCATAGGCTAAATCAGCCCATAACCACACCCCAAGAGTTGGGGTTTTAGCTAGACATCATAAAAAGATAAAAAAATTGTTACCAAATTGAGTTTCCATCAACTGGGTAAGATTGATTTCGTCTTTACAAATGTCCAAATTAAAGAATCTCAAAGACCCACTTCCAATTTCCAAAAAGGGAAAAACTTCAATTCTTCAAAGCTAAAGGAAAACTAGAGAAAACTTGTATCAATACTCATAATTCAATCCCAAAAACTTAGAACTGAAAAATAATAATAATCTCTTCTCTAATTGTTACTAAACTAAATGTTCAAAAATGTATTTAAAATCGCCAAAAATATGTTGCGAAGGGCTATTCGGCACAGTAAGTTGGCCTCGCCGATCCACTCGCCGATCCGCCCTTTGGTCAATTCCATCGCCCTTCTACCTTGGCCTTCAGCAACCTCAGGGTCTGTAACTTTAGGAGATCCAACACTGCATTGCGGAACCTCTCGGCGATCCGCCAACTTCTCCTTTCTCTCGGCAACTTGGTTCTTTCCTTCAGGGCTTGGCACACTGGAACTTTAGGCGGTCAAATGGCCACTCGGCGACTCGCCAAATGGACTAGGCGATCACCAGGCTCTCTTTTCTTCATTCTTTCAGCTCGCTTTGTTCCTTTTTGCAACTTAGTGTCCTTGCTTTGCTCCTCAAACCATAACCCTGAAAATCAAGGATTTGACATCAGTTATTGACACAAAATAAGCATTTGAGGACACTAAATCCATACAAATAAAGCCCTAAATGAGGTCAAATCTCGGACTCATCAGTACCCAATGTCTAAAGATCAACTTTTTATAACTTAAACTCATGAAAATATTTATGTTGTGAGAAGGGACTCTTGATAAGATATGTGATAGTTTGTGCATTACGAGTGTATAGTGGTTGGTTCAGGTTCATTTCTGGTTGTAGCAAGTATAGATTCAGAATTTTATCGTGGTTATGTGAGAAAAGATTTGTCCTAGTTATTGTGTTACGATCCTATGAGTTTCAGTTCATATTAGGTTCATGGGTTAGTCTTTGACTTGGTGATCACTCCTTATTAGTAGATTTTTCAAATTTTGGTTCGAAATTTTTGTTCTTAGTAGTTGATCTTGAGGAAATTGTCTTAAGGAGGAGCTCACTTTGAGAGATAAACATTGAGTTTGGGAATGATACCTCAGGTTATAGGTAACAACAATTATTCTTCCTTCTCCTTCCTTATGTTCGAGGACGAACATGGATTTTAGTGGTGGATAATGTAATGACCCGGAAAATCATTTTTGAAAATTATCAAAAAATTACCGTTTTACCCCTTCCGATAGTTGCCTGAGTCAATTTTGATCAATCGTGAAGTTCTTTTGAAATTTTTGAGCTATTAGTTAATTACAATTATTTAATTGACAAATATTTATTAAATAATTAATTTATTGAGTTGATGGTTAATGGGCCAAGTCCATAATTTTTTTATACCCTATACCACTGGACTCATGTACTGAATTAAATTAAAAGGAGTTCTAAGTTTTAATCGTAACACAAACAGTAGCCGCTCGACACAATTTTGTACGGCACAACAACAAGAACGACGAGTGATTGCATCAGGTACAATTTCACTCAAATATCTATATTCGTTGTGTGAATGAAAGAGTATTAATATTATCTTATATCATTGATGTGAGGGGAAAGAGAAAAATCAAAATTTAAATGGTTAAGTTAAATGCCTTACTGCCATCGATAATATGCATCAATTTAGTGGGGCACGTGGAGTTAATGGTAGTCTGTCAATGTTTGACAATGTTTGACAGTTAAAGGTAGTCATTGACTAAATATATATATATATACATATTATATGGAATTGATTGAAGAGGGTAACGTATTTCATGTTTACTGGGCATGTTCTTGGTTAGGTTTATCGCCTTAAAATTCAAGATATTGACATGTTATAATTGGAAAATAAAATAAAATATTAGATATATCGTATTATGTGAATATTATTAGATTTATAATATTGGAGGAATTTGGAACTAAATCCTAGACTTGAAATTTGGAAATATGAGAGTTGACATATTAATTGACATCAATATTAGGAACTTGATTATAGATTTGAATGAGTTTATGTTAGAAATATAATAAAGTGATTGCTGTTAGTTTCGAAATCTTATTTTGATTATTAAGGTGAATTGATTGCTTTGAGTTGGAAGTTCAACAAATGGGGAAGATTCAAGTCCCGGAGTGAATTCTTGATTGATTGAGGCAAGTGAATTTCTAAACCTTTGTTAAGTGCATAGAATCGTATATTTCCTTGTGGTATGTGTTGGAGAGTAATGGGACTTGGTGATGGGTTGACTTGTAAATATTGAATAATTCTAATGATAAAAAAGGGGTAATAAAAGGCAATGTAATTAATTGTTGGTGTGTGATGTGTTGAGAATGGTTTGAAAGGCTTATTGACTCATTGTTGATGTTGTATCACTATTGTGTTGTTGTGAATTGTGCATTATTATGAAGGTCATCTCCTCATTATTTATGTGAACATGTTAGTTGCATTGTTCTGAGACATGGTTGTGAAAATTGTTATGTGAATTGAGAAAGAATAAGAAATTAAAGAGGATGTACCATTTCGAGGGGCGTGACGCGCGCTGCGACTGTTACTATATTTTGAGGGACGTATCGCGTGCCGCGATGGATACTATTATCGAGGGTTGTGTCGTACGCCGCGGCGGATGCATGGACAGATATGTCCCCCATGGATCCCGGACTGAGAGACATTGGGTGTGTATCGTTAGGTCATACATGCATCACTATACTTGAAATTGCATTTCATTGCATTGCACATTTTTATCAATGATGAACTTGATCTTGTGTGTTGATGATCTTGTGAGTGCCTTTCTGTGGAAGTTGTGATTGATGAATATTGAGTTGCTGTTGAGGACATGAAATTGTTAGAGTATTGTTGTTAAGCTGTGTGCTTTGTATATTGTGAACTGTTAGGTTTCGTTGGTTTTAAGCAAATTGTAGTTGTGGAGGTTCAATTGGGGTGGAAGGAGTATATGTATTTTATTCTCTTGGCTTGTGTTTAGAAGTTTACTTGCTGAGTACCGTGTGGTTTGGTACTTACCCCTTGCTTCTACAATTTTTGTAGGTTACGAGCCTGGATTTTTTGTGATACTTTTCATTCTCTTCTTTTCTCGGGATTCTTGGAGATTTGTGAGGTAGTTGTTTGTCATCTCAGCGGACCTTCTTACTCCTATTTATGATCTTGTTCTAATCTAGAAACAATGTTATTTGAGACTTATGTTTTTCTTTTGAATCAATTCTAATACTTTAGAGGCTTGTACATGTGACAGCCAGATTTTGGGGGTTTTATTAAGTTGACTTAGTTATCCGCACTTCTGATAATTTGAGATTTCAATTTGTCTTACTTCCGCATTTTTGTGATATTTGGATTTTAGGCTGACTTTTCTTGGTGGGATAAGACGAGTGCCATCACATCAATTTTTGTGTCGTGACAAGTTTAAATTTGAATTATACCAAATTGGATTTATTAGGTTTATTTTAGTAACAATCTAAGTACTTTAAAATCATGGCAAATGTGTGATTTGTTCCATGCTTTTAAAATTGTTTCCTAAATCAAAATAATCATTTAAAACACTTGTTATTATTCCTAATCATTTCTATATATTTAAAGACAAAATTGAAATTAGTCTCAACCTTATATTTTAAAATGTGTTGACAAATGAGATAATGTAATTTAAAAATTAGCTAATTAGCCAAGAATGAGTTAATTTTACTGTTCAGTTCTTTTTCGTTTTCAGAGGATAATTAGACTGTGCCCTCTTAAAGGAATAGTATTGTTAATCCATTTTATAGTAAAGGATCTTGAATATATTAAGTGGACGTTTTGGTGACATAAAAATAATGAAACTTAGAAGAAAAAAATACTACTCCCTCCATCTCATTTTATGTAGTGCCACTTGTCTTAGCACGGTATTTAAGAAAAAGATGGAAATTTTTTGAACTTGTGATTTAAAAAAATCTTTAGATTTTTCAAATTTAGAAAGCGATAAATTTGTCAGAGTTCTATGTCTATACAATTTTTTGAACAAAAGCTAGGAAAAGAGGTAAAAATTATTTATGGTCGAATGGACACTTGCTCTTATTCTATGAGCATAGCAAAATTTCACACTAACTGTTTACTCCAAGTCAATGAATGCATTACATATATGACATACCTTAACTTATACTTTTATAGATAATCATAATTATGTAATACACTATTGTATTTTGGATCTTATAAAAGGTTCTGGTCCTCTGAATTTTTGTCTTACGGGGCACCAATAGAGTATAGTAATAAAGCTGCAAAAACTGTAGTGGTTGAGGCACTGCAACAGAGCCGCTGAAAGGACATCAAACATTGACCAATGGCGTTGCTTCTAGGTTTTTGTCTCTCTCACAAAGAAAATTGATGACAAGTAACAACCTAGTTTTTGCTATATTCCCACTTTCTAAATTATTAGTTTTTGCTATGATCCCACTTTCAGCTTCCTTCCAGCAAACAATGGACAACCCAGATAGGTAATGGGAAATTCCTCCTTTTTCCTTGTAGCAACTTTGTAACGATGTTGGGAGAGTGACATACTGGACATCTAAATTGTTGTCTTATTATTTTGGGGAATTTTGAACTATTCATTTAACTATAGTTAATTAATTGATAGAAATTTATTAAATAATTAATTTTAGTTAATGCTTAATGGGTCATGTTTATAATTTATTTAATAGCATATACCACTTGACTCATATATGGAAATAAATTAGTAGGGTTGAGACTTTTGAGTCATAAATTAAGAAAAACAAAACTGGTATACTTGAGGTAAGCTTTTCATTTGGTTGTATATTTACTCATTTAGAATATATGGGTCACTTTAATACGTTGGCAAACTCATTTTTTCCCATTGTTGCAAGAGTTAGTGGAGAACTTTAATTTTGAATTGATGAAAGTAATGATTAGTCAAGGGCAAGAAAAGGAAAAATTAACTTTCTGCTCTATGTTAATGTGTGGAACTTCTAGTTTGTTTTGAATATATGTAATGTTAAGCTTGTGATTTTAATTATCCTTTATTGCTGGCAGTAATCTTTTAACTTCACAAATATTGTAATTGGAATTTAAAAGATGAAGGTAAGGTGCTCCGTCAGAAAACAATATATGGAAATTAAATAAATATTATCATAATTTGTTCGTTAATTTCTTTGGAATTCGTGAGTTCTTCATAATTAAGTTGGTTTTGATATATTGGTATATACATATAAATATTAGGGGATTGTATTATATGTACACCATTAGATTTATGTTATTTGGGGAATTGAGATTTAACTCTACGCTTGAATTTGATAATATAAGAGTTGACATGTTAATTTTACACCAAGATTAGGAACTTGATCATAGATTTGGGTGAGTTTTGGCTACACATATAGTAATATGAGTGTTTATAGTTTCAAAATAATATTGAGATTTTTTATGTGAATAGATTGCATTTATTTGGAAGCTCAAGAAAGGGGAAGGCTCAAGTCCCAGAGTAATTGTTTGATTGTTTGACGCAAGTAGATTTCTCGACCCTTGTTAGTGTATAGAATATTGTATTTCCTTGTGGTATATGTTGGGAAGTAATGTGACTTGCTGATGGGTTGACTTGTTCACAATGATCGATCCTAATGAGGAAAGAAGGGTAATAAAAGGCAACCTAAGTATATATTAATGTGTGATGTGTTTAGAATGATTGGAAAGATTTATTGATTCAGTATTGATGTTGTATCACGATTGTGTTGTTCTGAACTGTGCACTGATATAGAATGGTCATCTCATTTTTAATTGTGTGAACATGCCATTTTCATTAGTTCAGAGACATAGTTGTGACAACTGTTATGTGAATTTCAGAAGAATAAGGAACTAAGGAGGGTAAACCATTTTGAAGAGTTCTAAAGATATTATGATTTTAGGGATGTCTCGTACGCTATGAAGAATTCAATTATTGAGGGTCTTGTCGCACGCTGCGATGGATGCATAGACAAATATGTCCTCCATGGGTCCCGAACTAAGAGACGATGGGTGTGTATCACTAGATCAGCCAATGCATCACCATAATTGTCATTGCATTTCATTGTATTGCATATCGTTATCATGGTGAGCTTGTGAATGTTTTTTTTGTGGGACTTGTGATTGTCGAACATGATCTTGTGCATTATTGATCAGTTAACATTGGAGTATTGTTATTGAGCTATGTGCTATTTAAATTGTGAACTGTTAGGTTGAGCTAGTTTTATGCAAATTGTAGTTGTGGAGGTTCAGTTTTAGTGGTAGGAGTAACCATATTCAATATTCTTACATTTGTGTTTAGGAATTTGCTTGCTAAGTACCTTGTGGTCTGGTACTCACCCACTGTTTATACAATTGTGTGGATTACGAGCCGGGATCTTCATGATACTCCCTTGATGAGTCATGAATTTGGACTCATTTAGGGACTTGTTTATATAGATTTAGTGTCCTCAAATGCTTATTATGTGCCAATAACTGATGTTAAATTCTTGATTTTCAAGAATATGGATTGGGGAACAAAGCAAGGACACTAATAGGCAAAAAGGAACAAACCAGGCTGAAGAAATGAAGAAGGGCAAGCCTGAGGATCACCAAGAGCATTTGGCGTTTCGCCGAGTGGCTCATCAGACCGCCTAAAGTTCCAGTGTGCCAAGCCCTGAAGGAAAGAACCAACTTGGCGATGGAAAGGAGCAGTCAGAGGTTCGCCGAGTGATTCCATGAAGCCAAAATAGCTCGCCTAAAGTTACAGACCTTGAGGATGCTGAGTACCAAGGCAAATGAGCGATGGAAGATACCAAAGGGCAGCTCACCGAGTGGTTCGATGAGCCCGACTTACTTTGCCGAGTGACTCTTCGCAGCACATTTTTGGTGACTATAAATACGTTTTTGATCATTTAGTTTAGAATGACTTATCAGTTATCACTGATCAATTAATCAATTACTTTGGTAAACATTTTTATTTTGAAGTTTTGAACATCTTGAGATAGTTTTCTCTAGTTTTCCTTAGCTTTGAAGGATTGAAGAAATTCACTTTTGAGAAATTGGAAGTGGGTCTTTGAAGTTCATCAAGTTGGAGCATTGTAAAGACGAAATTACTCTTATCCAGTTAATGGATAATCAATTTGGTAACTGTTTTTACCTTTTTATAACGTCTAGCTAAAACCCCAATTCTTGGGGTGTGATTTTGTGATTATGGATTGATTTAGCTTATGGGTATTGCTAATTGTTAGTTTAAATGCTATTTTGAAGTGAGTTCAATCATTAATTGTGGTTTAACTTAGGAATTGTAGTTACAAATGCAGTTCTATGTTTGTGTTCTTGGCTTGCTCTAAGGAGAGGTTTTAGAACTAAGGTTTTTGATTGATGGTTTGTGGGTATTGGGTTGACTTGGGTTCAGCTCGAGAGAGTGAATGGATTAAGGTGTGGGCTGGTCTTATTTTGCATGGTTGTTGATGTTTGAGAGAAATCACTTGATTCGGGGTAAATTGTTTGAGAGAAAATTTACCTCTACTATAGCCTAGCCTACTCACTAATATCTAGTTATTTACTAATAGTTGCAATTAACCATATGTCTATATTAGCATGTAATCAATAACATCCCAAGAACCCGTCTCATTATTGTTAATTCGTAGTATTTGTGTCTGTTTGTAGTTGTTAATCAAAACCAAAATCCCGTATTTGACATTCCAGAAAAAGAAGTTAAGTTAGAAAGCCGTATGATAGGTGGTAGACTTTTCATCAATAAGAGCCAAGACAAGATCATCATAGTCGGATGAGTCGTTAAAGCGCTTTCTATAAGCCTTTAATTTAAGGACGTTTTAAAGAAGAGAAAAAGTTCCTCATTTCCTGATTATGTCACCTCCTAATTTGAATGATGTCTTTATTCGATAACTTTTATTCATATGACTGATTTGATCATGTTCATACTTCCCAATTGAATCTGAAACACGTACCGCTCCCTGTGGGATTCGACCCCAACTCATTTAGTTGGGTTATATACTGATTAACGATCGTTGACGCTTAGAATTGGATGAAGTATCTTTGACAACGTTAAAATTCAGTCAAAATGGCGCCGGGGAGTGGTGTTGTTTGAAATTCTTTTGGTGGAGTTGAATTTTGTTTTTGTTAGTCATAGTTGAATCTACTTACTTTTAGGTTTGGTTTTTGTGTTGCAGTTCTAAAACAGAGGAAATGAGTGTCAACGGAAGTAATGGCAGCCAAGTGGGCCGAATTTTGTGCTCTATAATTGATTATGAACTTGTGGGTTGCGTTAAATTGTTGTTGGGTCTAGTCGGATGAAATCTGAGTAACCCAAATTGTGCTAAATGGCGTGTTGTGCCCAATGATGGAGCGTTTGACGTCATTCTTAAGGGCAAAAGTCGTCAAATGGTCAATTTTGGCCAAACAGGGGGAAGTCTGAGTACCCTGGTGGCATGGGTCTGGGATTAATTGATTATGTATGTGGTTTGATTTTGTTTTCGGGGGCAGCGGGTTTGATTTTGGGAATCGGGGTTGAAAATGGGAACGTTGGGCAGTTTGGTGAGCTAGGTCGAGCTCCCCGAACCACTCGGCGGTTCGCCAAAGTTCCCCTTTTATAGCCCTTTATGCGCCCCTAGCCCCTAAAACATACTATAATTTTCGGCGGGATAGTCTGAGTGCGCCGAATGGTGTCGGCGATTTGCTGAAAGGCCCTGCATATCGCCGACCTGTCTTTCTTCTAGGAAATTTTTAGGCCAATCTTTTTGGCAAGCCCGATCTGGCTCGCCAAAGTGATTCGGCGACTCACCGACCGGTTCGGTGAGCCTTTCTGCAACCTGTATTCTGCACTTTTCTTGAACTGTTCCTATCGCTTTTTGGTGTATATTCCAGATCTGGCTAGGACCAGTTTGAGCTATAGTGGTATGCCACCCCGCAAATGGGCACGAGGCATCGTGATCAATGAGGGAGCAGCTGCTCCCTCTAAAAAGGGAAAACAAGCACCTCTAAAATGAGGCAAAGGAAATGGAAAAGCTCCCACAACTGAGATACCGGAGCACAACTCCGGCACTGACAGGGAGTCCTTTGATTTCCAGGCTGCATTTTCTGAGCCTGAGGATGACCAACCTCTGTAATCCCGGCGAGTTGAGATTCGTTCCAGATTTCGTCAAGGTCCATCTAGGACCCCGGAGTCTACCCCCTCTGCTGCTGAAACAGTGCCAGCCCCGGCACAGACGATGGTTCCGGTGCCACCAGTTCAGGGTCCTCCTCCCAGACTACTCAACAGGCTAAAGACCGAGGGATTGAGGACAATTCTGGAGGAGAAGCGGTTGTCTACAGATGGAGTAGTGGACATGTACCTTCTGGTGTCAGACACTCTTCGGTTCCACAGATTTGACATCTTCACCAGGCCCCGAGGTCCATATATCCCCACCTGGGTTCGTGAGTTCTACACTACGTACGGTGACTTAGTGCCCCAGGGGAAGAAAAAGGCTAGTGCCTTCAGACCGGTGAAGTTAGTCATGGTCCGGGGGAAAGAGGTACGGTGCAACATCGATCAAATCAATGTTGTATTTGACAGAGATATGGGGTTTGAGCACGAGTATGAGGGTCTAACTACAACTCAATCCCTGGATGATCTAAAGGGCTGGCTGGCTCCCCTGATTTTTGATACCACCCCAAGGTGGATTGGGGTAGTGATGCTTATCGTGACCAACGACACTAACCTACGGTTCGAGTGTCTACGGTCGTCGATAATATAGTAACCCAACCAAGGGAGTGGTAGTGAAAATAGTAGTTAGGCTAGAATTTTGTTCTAGTTAGCTGTAGTTTGAGAAATTATCGAATAAAAACAAAGTAAATTCAAGTGGGTGACACCAAAGTATCAAATATCAATGGGGTTTGCCACAAGTATAGCTAAAACAACCAAAAATAAAGAGAAAATTCAAGTATATGGAGAAGTTCTTGGGGTGTGACCACAATATATATTGATATAAATTGTTGGGTACATGCTTTCTATAGGAAATTTGCAAGATAATAGTGACTAGACTAAGCTTTAGATGGAAATAAGTTCCCTCTCGGGCAACTTACCCCATTTCAAATGGGTTCCTCTCGGACACCCATTTGCCGCGTGAAGGCCAGCCTACGCCTTACCCCACTAACTCTCTCAAGCTGAGTGTTAGGATATGGGACTAGGGTTCACCCTCTTGGGCTGAACCTCATGTCGACCCACTCCTTAGGCCATCGGTCTAGCGGTCTTGGTTTCGCGACCTCTCTCTCTCGCAAGCTGAAAACACATAGAGGTTTTGTAGTTGCAACTATAAACCCATTATAGACCATAACCACTAGGTGAAATCACCATTAAAATGCATCTAACCTATCAGCAATTAAGACCTAACAATAATATCAACACATATTTGCTAAATCACGCCCCAAGAATGGGGGGTTTTTAGCCACACATAAAAAAATAAGAAATTATACCTAAAATGATAGAGAAATCAAATGGGTATAAGAAATTAAACCTTGATTTAAGCAAATGAAGAAGAATAGAGAAGACCCACTTCCAATTTGGGGAAGATGAACTCCTTTCTTCAAGTCTCCCAAAAACCCTCTCTAAACTTGAGAGAAAATATCTAAAAAAAAGTACTATTCTATTCTAAAAATTATTATAATGGTTCCACACCCTAAAAATTAATAACAAGTTTAGTATTTATAGACTTCAGTAAATAGTGCTGGTGGATCTTTCGGTGAGGTTAGTCGAAGTCGCCGAATGGCTCGGCGACTCGCCCTTCTTCTATCTCTTTGCCGTTTCGTGCTTGCCTTCAGCATCTTCACGTTCTGGATCATTGGGCGGTATAGTACTGCTTCGCAGAACTATTCGGCAAAGCGCCGACTGCTCCTTTCATCACCTTTTTGATCCTCTTCCTTCAGGGGTTCGCATACTGGAACAAAGGGGGGAATATGTCCCTTCGGCAACTCGCCAAGTGTGCTTGGCGATGCTCAGGCTTCAGTTTCTTCGTTCTTTTCGGCCTTGTTGTTCCTTTTTGCTCCTAAGTGTCCATCTTTCCACTAAAACTTCAATTACCTGAAACTTGAGAATTTTCATTAGATATTGAGACAAAATAAGCATTTGAGGACACTATTTCTATCAAAATAAAGCCCTAACTGAGTCCAATTTGTGGACTCATCAATATCCCCAACTTAAACTTTTGCTTGTCCTCAAGCAAACTTAAGTTCAGCGGTTCAAAAAGGGTGTCTCAAATAGTGCTGCACAAAACTCAATCATGAATGCACACAACAAGACTCAATTTACTTATGCAAGGATCAATTGTGTACTCAAAGATTCAAGTTGTGACACACCATTACCAAAGATTCTCATGCTCGCAATACTTGCTATTTGTGCCAGTTCAAGCTCAACAAAAAGTATCTAAATGCCCTCACATGAAAAATGATTCCATATTCACACACAGAGGTTAATCAATTCAAGATCAGGAATCTGATACAACGCTCACACTCAAAAAGAGGAACACAATGCATGTTTTCACCCATAGGTTTGCCCTTATTTTCCAATCGACTTTCGATTCGGTTTACTCAAGATCAAAAAGGTCTTTCTAAGGCTTGTAATGGGGATGAGTGCAAAGGTATGGTCATTTAGGCTCAGTGGCTCCTTCCTCGTGGGATGTGGTATTCTCAAGGAAATCCCTTATTTTCCTTTATCGATTCTTTTTCTAGTGCTTCTAAGTCATCTTTTTATTCACCTCCATGGATTGCTTGGAAACCCGATTTCTTTCGTACTTTATTCCACATTTCATTTTAGTTTTTTTAATTGAAGGGGTTCCATTTTTATGCAATACCATGGGTTAAGGGGGACTATTCTTGCACTTCTTGACTTCTCCTTTTCCCTTTCACCACACCCCCAACTTAGGCTTTTGGCCTAAGTTGGCTATTCACTAAACCACAAATTAAGAAGATTATAGGCAGCGGGTCAAGTTAGGTCTAGGGTTCATCAAGGTTGTTCCAAAGAAAGGTAAGGCTCAAAGGGTATTCAAAAGAGTTTCACACGCTCACGGGTAGGACACAAAAGAGGTATATGTCAAATTTGGCTCACACTCTTTTAAAATTGCCTAAGATCATATCAAGAGGACACCTTTCTAAATAAATCAAATTAACAGGGCAAATTCTAGGTTTATTCATGCATTGTTCAAAGTAAGCTCATCACACAAGGCATCGATACTTAAGTCAAACAAGACTACACACTTTCTCTAGTGTGCAAGGGTCATTACAAGAGAATCAATTTGAGAAATGGCTAATCACAACGAGATGCAAAGAGTTCACATACTGTCTATGCAACTTCATTTGTTCTCGTCGTAGCCGCACATTCATGTTTGTTCGATTGAGAGCACTATTCAAGTCATCGGTATTGATCGAGACCGAGCCTTGAATTTGTACAAGAACAACCACTTCCAACACAAGAGGTGGCGAAATTTTTTGAAAAATGAAATTTGTTTGGAAGGGTCAAAATTATTTTTCAATTAAACCCAAAAGAGAGCCATAAGCTCAAACAATCGCAAAGAAGTTTTTAAAAATACAATAAAAAACAGACAACCCAAATGTACACCAAAACACAAGTATCTGAAACAAGCAAAACAAGGTGGGCCTCACCCCACCACAAATAAAAACATTTGTCCTCAAATGCAAATAACAAAAAAAATCATTGCAAATGAGTACAAAATTGCTAAAAATAAGTTCGGGGTTTGGAAAACCAACCTTAGAAGCCAATTAAAATACTTTTGAAATGCTAGGCCACTCCAAACACTAATTATCAACTACAATACTAAAGGCAAGCAATAATCTAGAAAATATTAGCTTGATGTGAAGTTGAGAAGTTTAAAAGGAGGGAGAGTGGGACGATTTAAAAATTCTGAGATTTTTGTCACTTTATAACCGTTCAGTTCTTGTCCATTTGGCGATGTTAGTCAACTCGCCGACCCACTCAGCGGTCCGCCGAGCGGTCATTTATCTCGCCCTTTCTTCAAAATCTTCAATTTTCTAGGGGGGTGGGATCGGCGGTCTGCATCGAGACCACCAAGCAGGTTGACGATGCGCTGAGCTGCTTTTCGAGTTCACCGAGTTTTATAGGTTCTGTACAACTCTTGTATTGAGCCAAACGGCGGATCCAGTCGGGCTCACCGACCTATTGAGCGACTCACATAATGGATTTTCTGCTCGCCAACCTGAGATTTTCCACACTTTCCTCGATTTATCTGCAACATGAACACACCATTATTTATAAAAGTAAAATCCTAAATTTACGACCTTGGGTTGCCTCCCAAGAAGCGCCTTATTTAACATCGTGGCACGACACAACTCCTCACTCAAGTTCCATTAGTGAGGTTTGCCTCATTTTCATGAGGCCACCCCTTTTTTGGCTCTAGGTAGAGGACCTGCATACACAAACAATAAACAAAGAAAAACAAAACTAAAGGTAAAATTAGTAAAAACTACACTAAAAAGAACAAAAACTCTAGGAGAACTACATATTCACGTAACACCACTCCCCGACAGCGGCGCCATTTTGATGCTTATCATGACCAACGACACTAACCTACGGTTCGAGTGTCTACGGTCGTCGATAATATAGTAACCCAACCAAGGGTTGGGGTCGTGTCCCAAGGGAATGGTAGTGAAAATAGTAGTTAGGCTAGAATTTTGTTCTAGTTAGCTGTAGTTTGAGAAATTATCAAACAAAAACAAAGTAAATTCAAGTCGGTGACACCAAAGTGTCATATATCAATGGGGGTTTGTCACAAGTATAGCTAAAATAACCAAAAATAAAGAGAAAATTCAAGTATGGGGAAAAGTTCTTGATATAAATCGTTGGGTACATGTTTTCGATAGGAAATTTGCAAGATAATAGTGACTAGGCTAAGCTTTAGATGGAAATAAGTTCCCTCTCGGGAAACTTACCCCATTTCAAATGGGTTCCTCTCGGACACATATTTTCCGCATGAAGGCCAGCCTACGCCATACCCCACTCACTCTCTTGAGTTGAGTGTTAGGATATGGGACTAAGGCTCACCCTCTCGGGCTGAACCTCATGTTGACCCACTCCTTAGGCCATCAGTCTAGCGGTCTTGGTTTCGTGACCTCTCTCTTAAGCAAGCCGAAAACACATGGCTGGTTTTGTATTTGCAACTACAAACCCATTAAATCAGACCACAACCACTAGGTGAAATCACCATTAAAATGCATCTAACCTATCATCAAGAAAGACCCAACAATAATATCAACACATATTTTCTAAATCACGCACCAAGAACGGAGTTTTTTTGCCACACATCAAGAAATAAGAAATTATACCTAAAATGATAGAGAAATCAAATGGGTATAAGAAATTAAACCTTGATTTAAGAAAAGGAAGAAGAATAGAGAAGACCCACTTCCAATTTGGGAAAGATGAACTCCTTTCTTCAAGTCTCCCAAAAACCCTCTCCAAACATGAGAGAAAATATTTTAAAAAGGTACTATTCTATTCTGAAAATTATAATAATGGTTCCACACCCTAAAAAATAATAACAAGTTTAGTATTTATAGACTTCAGTAAATAGTGCTGGCAGATCTTTCGGCGAGGTTAGTCGAAGTCGTTGAATGACTCGGAGACTCGCCCTTCTTCTATCTCTTCGCCGTTTCGTGGCTACGTTCAACATCATAACGTTCTGGACCATTGGGCGGTATAGTACTGCTTCGCAGAACTATTCGACGAATTGCCGACTGCTCCTTTCATCGCTTTTTTTATCCTTTTCCTTCAGGGCTTCGCATACTGGAACAAAGGGCGGAATCTGTCCCCTCGGCGACTTGCCAAGTGTGCTTGGCGATGCTCAGGCTTCAGCTTCTTCGTTCTTTTTGACCTTTTTGTTCCTTTTTGCGCCTAAGTGTCCATGCTTCCACTAAAACTTCAATTACCTGAAACTTAAGAATTTTCATCAGATATTGAGACAAAATAAGCATTTGAGGACACTATTTCTATCAAAATAAAGCCCTAAATGAGTTCAATTTGTGGACTCATTAGGCAGTAGCTCCGATTAAGAAGAAGGATTTGAATGAAGCTGCACGGTACTGGTTTGGATTCATCAGCAGCTCCATCATGTTTCACAGAATGAGTCCATCCTCCGCCACCCGAAGGCCGCCTGTCTCGGATCCATCATATCCAGGAAGACACTAAATTTGTGGTTAATTATTGTGCAGGAGATGGCCATGAGGGCCAAACAGTGCCAGACGTCCCTTCCCTTCCTGGTCTTGATCACAGAGCTACCCCAGCGTGCTGGAGTTCCTCGTGATGAGAAGAGGGACATAGAGGTCACCCCCACATCTTCCATGGATAACCGGTGCATAGAGGCCGAGTACACTCGGGATGAGGCTGATTGGAAGAGAGCAGCTCCGGTTGATGCATCCCCGGAGGTTGATGTTGATTCTATACCTGCAGAGGCATCTTTGCCCTTTACGGTCTCTGAGCCTTCAGGTACACCTGTTTCCACTTCTTCCTAGTCTCCTGGTTTTTCTGTTGCTTCCCAGTCCACCAGGATTACTCAGGCCATGATCCTGAAGATGGGGCACTTAGCCCATTCCGCCTATGTGTGGGATACTTGGCTAGTGGCCGAAGTGCCTTGGATGATTAAGCGCGCCATCTTAGCTGTGTTGAGACCCCTTCAGACATCTATTAACACTCTCACAGCGAGATTAGAGACTTGTGACAGTCGACAGGGGGTTACTTAACAGGTGACGACTTTGAAAGCTGAGGTTTCAAACTTGAGAAATGAAGTGGACTATTTGAAATCCACAGACTTCACTTCTCTCTCGGAGACTACTGATATATCTAGATACCCCAACTAGTTCTGAGATACCTTCGGCCACTACCGGAGATGTGCCTATGGATGATGTGGCAGCTGATGTGTCTGAGGCGGAGACAGATGAGGAGAAGTTGGATGTGCAAGAGGAGACCATCTATGGAGACCTGTTAGATTTAGAGGAGTTGTACAGTCAGTCATTCCGACATCGCTGACAGAGACGTCCATGACAGGCTTTAGTGGAGCCAGTGATGCTGATGTGTCCCCGGGTATTGATGCCCCGACAGATGGAGCGACTGTGTAGAAAAAACCTTTCTTTACCTCCCTCTCTGTCATTTTTATTGATTTTTGATTATTTTTGTTACATTGAGAACAATTGCATTTTTTTGTGGTGGGGTGAGGTATTTCCATACCTACCTCTTGTGACTATCTTTTGTGTATATATTGGGTTTGTGTTTTAAACTGTCTTTTGGTTTCTATCTTATGGATGTTTGAGCTTATTGCTCCTTGTTATGAATGAAAATGGTTTTTGACCCTTTCGAAAATTTTGTTGTATGCGTATGTGGTTGTTCTTATGAAAATTTGAGTATCGGTCATGATCAATACCTATGACTTGAATAGTGCTCTTAATTGAACAAAAATGAATGCGCGGCTACGATGAGGCCAAATGAAGTTGCATAGACAATGTGTGAACTTTTTGCATCTCATTGTGACTATCCGATTATCGAATGAGTTTCTTGTGATGAACATTGCACACTAGCGAAAGTGTGAAGTCCCGTTTGATATTGGTGTCAATGCCTTGTATGATGAGCTTACCGTGAACCTTGTGTGATGACACCTAGAATTTGCCCCGTTGGTCCGGTTGACTAAGTGATGTAAGCTCTTGAAATGTTCTTAGGCAACAATTTTGAAGAGTGAAACAATTTGACTATATACCTCTTTTGTGGCCAACCTTGTGAGATGTGTGAACCGTGCTTGAACCCCCTTTGAGCATTATCCTTTTTCTTGGAAGAAACTCGAGTAATTGAGACCCCTCTTTATCCATTCACCCATAATCCTCATAAAGTGTGGTTTGTTTGAATATCCAACTTAGACTAAAAGCCTAAGTGTCGAGCTGAATGTGTGGGAAAAAGCCTAGGATTCACTCTCTCCAGCTGAACCCATGACGACCCAATAACCACCAGCTATCGATTTAGTAGTCTTAGTTTTAAAACCTCTCTCGAGCAACCCAAAAACACTAAGATGAAATCGTATTTGCAACTACAATCCCATTAAGTTCAAACACAACTACTAAACGAAATCACATTTAAACAACAAATAGACTAACAATAAGCAATACCCAACAAGAAATTTAACATATATTCACAAAATCACACCCCAAGAATTGGGGTTTTAGCTAGACATAGAGAAAAGGAAGAGAATGATACCAAATCGAAGTAACATTAACTAGGTATGATTTATATTCACTTTAAACGAGTCTAAGATGAAGAATCTTCAACACCCACTTCCAATTTCTTGGAATTGGAAGTCTTCAAATCTTCAAAAGCTAAGCAAAATATTCTCTACTTGAAAACTTAGAAGATTGAAATTACATACTAAAATAAAAATTCAAACTAGTATTTACAGTTGTCAAAAAATGTGTTGCGAAGGATCACTCGGCACAGTTTGTCGGGATCATCGATGCACTCGGCGATCCGCCCTTTGGTCTGCTTCATCGTCTTTCAGCTCTTGCCTTTAGCATCTTCCCATTCTGAATCATTGGGCGATATAGTGCTGCTTCGCAGAATTGTTCGGCGACATGCCGACTGCTCCTTTTCATTGCCGACTTGATCTTTTCCTTCAAGGCTCAACACACTGGAACTTTGGGCAAGGTTAAGGCCTTTCGGCGACTCGCCGAATGCATTAGGCGATCTTCAGGCCATCTTTTCTTTCTTCTTTCAACCGCTTTGTTCCTTTTTACCAAGTAGTGTCTATGCTTTGCCTCAAACTCCAAATACCTGAAATTTAAGGATTTACATCAGTTATTGAGACAAAATATGCATTTGAGGACACTAAATCTATCAAAATAAAGCCTTAAATGAGTCCAAATCGTGGAATCATCAAGGATCGCCAAGAGCATTCGGCGTGTCGCCGAGTGGCTTATTAGACTGCCTAAAGATCCAGTGTGCCAAACCTTGAAGGAACGAACCAAGTTGGCAATGGAAAGGAGAAGTCAGCAGATCGCTGAGTGATTCCGCGAACCCAAGATAGCTAGCCCAAAGTTACAGACCTTGAGGATCCTGAGTACCAAGGCAAATGGGTGATGGAAGATACCAAAGGGCGGCTCGCCGAGTGGTTCGGCGAGCCCGAATTACTTCGCCGAGTGACTCTTTGCAACACATTTTTGGTGACTATAAATATGTTTTTGAACATTTATTTCAGAATGACTCATCACTTATCACTGATAAATTAATCAATTACTCTGGTGAACATTTTTATTCTGAAGTTTTGAACATCTTGAGACAGTTTTCTCTAGTTTTCCTTAGCTTTGAAGGATTGAAGAAATTCACTTTTGAGAAATTGGAAGTGGGTCTTTGAAGTTCATCAAATTGGAGCATTGTAAAGACAAAATTACTCTTACCCAGTTGATGAATAATCAATTTGGTAACTGTTTTTACCTTTTTATAATGTCTAGCTAAAACCCCAATTCTTGGGGTGTGATTATGTGATTATGGGTTGATTTAGCTTATGGGTATTGCTAATTGTTAGTTTAAATGCTATTTAGAAGTGAGTTCAGTCATTAATTGTGGTTTAACTTAGGAATTGTAGTTGCAAATGCAGTTCTATGTTTGTGTTCTTGGCTTGCTCGAAGGAGAGGTTTTAGAACTAAGGTTTTTGATTGATGGTTTGTGGGTATTGGGTTGACTTGGGTTCAACTCGAGAGAGTGAATCCTAAACCCAATCCCACACATTTAGCTCGAGAGAGTGAATGGATTAAGGTGTGGGCTGGTCTTATTTTGCATGTTTGTTGATGTTCGAGAGAAATCACTTGATTCGAGGTAAATTGTTCGAAAGAAAATTTACCTCCACTATATCCTAGCCTACTCACTAATATCTAGCTATTTACTAATAGTTGCAATTACACATATGTCTATATTAGCTTGTAATCAATCACATCCCAAGAACCCGTCTCATTATTGTTAATTCGTAGTATTTCTGACTGTTTGTAGCTATTAATCAAAACCAAAATTCCCCAGTTGACATTCGTATCACCCCCTAATTTGAATGATGTCTTTATTCGATAACTTTTATTCCTATGACTTATTTGACCATGTTCATGCTTCCCAATTGAATCTGAAACATGTACCGCTCCCTGTGGGATTCGACCCCAACTCATTTAGTTGGGTTATATACTGATTAACGATCGTTGACGCTTATAATTGGATGAAGTGTCTTGGACAACCTTAAAATTCAGTCAAATCTTCTTGTATGAGGCTTCATGTAAAGATTTGTAAGGTAGATGTTTGTCATCTCAACAAACCTTCTTTCTCTTATTTATGATTTTGTTCTATTTTAGAGACAATATCATTTGAGACTTGTATTTTTCTTTCAAATCAATTGTAATACATTAGAAGCATGTGCACTTCACAACCAGGTTTGGAGATTTAGTTAACCTGACTTATTATCCACATTATTAATTGTTATTTAACTTCAAATCTCATTTTTTTTCATTACTTTATCGAAATGGTTGGGTTTAAGGCTAACTTATCTTGGTGGGATATGATGAGTGCCATCACTTCCATTTTTGGATCGTGACACTTATGGACACAGGGAAAACTTGTAGTAAATTACTTCGCATTGCCTTATTCCTTCTTACCCACGTTCTTACACTAGTATACCAATTCCATTATTAAGTCTTGCCTTTCTCGCGTCACTTTCTTCCTTTGTGAAAGTAATCGTTCAGCCTTTTAGGTGGAATTACCCTTCTATTACTCTAACGTGGCTTGCCAATGCAGAAATCATCCATGACATCCTTCTTATCAGAAGTTGGGATCCTAGAGGCAACACCAATATCCTTATCACTATTCATTTTGTTGATTGTGTTGTCTATAGGACTGATGGGTTTTTTTCCCTTTGCAGAGTTGTCTCCAATCAAATTGACGTTTTTGATTTCATGTCCTAGAGATGTAACATTTATGCTATCTTCTCTAGTATTTGAAGATTTTCGCACAAGAGAAGGATAATCTCTTGCATAATCTTTCTAAAAATGAGTCCGAAGATAATTTTTATGACAAAGGGAACAATTTGTCACTATTTCTAGCATTCAGATCACTAGCATCTTTCCTAGGATGAGACAAACTTTTTTTGAGGAACATTAATGAAACATTTCACATGTCACATTTTCATCGCCTAAAGATTGATGAGCATGCTTCTGTTCGATACTCAAGGAATTCCCACTCCTTATCTCTCCATCAGTGTGAGCATCAACATCATTAAGCACCTCAAGGAACTTATTCTAGGAAGACTAGAGAGATCATATAACCGTTTGCAGAGAACCAAAAAAAGAAATTATTAAGGCTATTCGAGTTTCACCGAATTTTTTTTTTTGGAGAAGGCATATAAAGGAATAAATATTTTATGCTTTTTTGACAAAAGGTTTTCTACTACAGTTTAAATGAAAAATCCTAACTTGAAAGAGTTGTCCAATCTCTATTGATGAAGAAGACAATAGCTAATCAATAAGCACAAATGATTATATACAAAGAATGAAGCTACCATGTTTAGTAATCGAACCAATTAATTTTTAGCTAACAAAATTTAACATTTAATACCCATTCTTTTTTTTTTATGTAGTACACGTTCTAAAAATTCTAGATTCACCTTTGATAAAGTACCCTCTACAATTCAAGGAGGAGCCGAAGTATATCCATGTCAAGAATCAGTATGCAGAAATGAATACCACTAAAAAAACTTTTTATTTGAACAAGTGACTCTCAATTAATTATGTATGGCGTGAACTATATCAATTCCTCAACATATAAAAGATTAATATTATAACACAAGAAAAATGAAAAAATAATCCAAATCAAAGCACACGTTACAGACTAAAACAAAAAAGAAGCATAGAGATCAAAACATATATTAGAGATTTAAAAAAGGAACATAAATCAAAGCAAGAAAGTTTATTGTTAATTTTGCCATAGCCTTACGACATTTTTAAAAATTGTTGATGCAACAACATAATTATTACGACAATTCAAATTGAAAACTTTACCATTTTCATGTATTTAAGATGCAATACTCCAACACTGAAAAGCAAATATCGAGCTCTGTCAATGCGAAAATCAAAGCGAAAAATAAAAATAAAATAGTTTAGAACAGATTATGAGAATATGATAAAAAAATTTTTTAAGACAATAATAAAATCTCACTATCAACTTGGAAACTCATTATGAAAAGTACCGTCACACATAGCACAAAAAATAATGGAGATTACAAATAAATAAATAAATCTCTCTGTAGATATGCTACATTCATAATCTTCACTAAAATTACTCGTCTAAAATGAGTAAATAAAAAGAAATTTTGCCTTTTTTTTATATTTTAAAACTTTTAAATGAGAGAGTTCATAGGATGAATTTTATGTGATAAATTCAGGTGTATTTAATGAACTAAGCAAAGTGACGGAGTTTTTGACCGAGTAATTCACCTCAATCATAGATTACCGGTGAATTCTCCGGGATGAATTATGTCAAAATCAATTAGAGAGAATTTTTAGTTCAATGCTTTGCTAGATTCTCAACACTAAAATTTGACAAGTGAGAGGAAAAGAAAGCTCAAGGGTTTATATATTAGTATGATGAGTTATCCTATATACAATGTGGTTTAGGGAAAATAATATTTTATGTCTAACTATATTGTTTGTGTTATGTCACGAGAGTCTTGTTAAAGAATCTAAAATGAGATGTCATAATTTCTAGTTGTTCACTCTGGCCCGCTGGAATGGAATAAACTATAAAAAAACATTGAAGGATCAAAATTTTCCCATATCTTTGAGTTATGAGTCAAAGTAATGTTATTTTTTTTTTTATCATGGAGCACTAATAGTCCTCCATATTTTAACAATTGGTGCAATTTTGATATTCTCTGAAGCATCAGTTTCACTTTTAACAGTGTTTTTTGTGAACCAAAAAAACATAGGAATTTCACCAAATTAGTTGTGCACTAGATTCACACTAAAACGACATTATAATTGCACTAAAAAGTAGCAGAGAAGTACCATAACAACACAAAAAAAAAACTAAAATTGCACTAGAAAAGCCTCAAAATAGTACAAAATTTACACCAAAACAGCAGCATTAGATTTTCTGCACTGAAACTACACCAAAACAACATTAGAAAAGCACCAAAACAACATTGAAATTGCACCAGAACAACATCAAAACAAACTCCAAAATTTCATCAGATCACAAAAAAACAACACTATAACACACTCAAAAGCAGAACTAGATTCCCCTTAAAACTATCTCAAAAAATAAATGAAAAGAAATAGCGAATAATAGTTTAAACTTGAAGGCTTGATGACAATGAAAACTACTTTCATTCATAAAAACAGGGAGTTTTACTTTTTCCGAAGATTTCCATTGAAGGTACATGAACAAAAAACAAAAACAAAAACAAAAAGAAGAGATTTTTAGAAATTAACAAGATGCATCTGAATAATTCTTGCTTATCCAATAACCAATCTCATTTTTTTATTCTCGGAACCAAAGTTATGAAATTATGGATTGGGAAGATTTGAGTAGCAATGGATGAAATAGTATTATGGTTTATAACATATGAGACTTTCTCACGGGAGCACAAATTTCACCGTTAAAAATTAGACGACTGTTTGATTGAATACAAAAAGTGTGCTGACTCTTGTAACATGAAGGACTATTAGTGCTACATGTGTGTCAAAGACCCAAAGTATATCCTAAATGTGACATAACGTATAAGACCCAAAAAGGCCTTACACAAGCCACATGACATATATATAATTAATATAATAGACAAAGGTAAATAATCTCATAGGAATAAATGAGTTTGACATTTATAAGAGGAAATCAATCATAGTCTTGACAAGAAATATAGTACATCAAAGAAATGGTTGGGACGTAACCTGTACACCACATACAACATCCAAAAACTAACGGGTGAGCCTTCATCCCATGGTCCATCCAGTGCTAAGTAAACTCTCAACGGAAAAATATACATAATCATATCATATTCTTATTCATATAGTCCTTTAAATTGTATGAATCTAGTAATACCAATTCAATCACGAAGACTCATAATCATAAGAATAGCTCCTTTAAATTAACATGATTTAATAACATATTCAATTCGTAAGAGATACTTAATTGAAAGAATCTAAATCATGATAATCTTTCATAATAGGAATTAATTCAATTGGAAGCATTCAATTTCATAAAACATGCTTGATACGTTATCTAAAAGCATTCTTTATTCATAAATCGTTCAATTCATAATGCATGCATGTCTTCAAAGCTTGATTTCAAATTAAAAATCAGTTATATAGAATTGGCTCATGAAAATGAACATTAAAACCATTAATTATGATCAAATCAACCATGATCAAACATAATGATTAAACACAAAACTAATTGAACCCATACATGAATCATGAAAACCCTAGAAAATTGGGTTGGAATCATAAAGAGATTTCGATGTTTTCTTGGTAGTCAATGGGTGGAGAC
Organism: Solanum acaule; assembly: GCA_036250505.1. Classification (NCBI taxonomy): domain Eukaryota; kingdom Viridiplantae; phylum Streptophyta; class Magnoliopsida; order Solanales; family Solanaceae; genus Solanum; species Solanum acaule. The sequence goes on along the minus strand of JAJOOR010000864.1, from coordinate 62,153 downwards.
GAACTCATTGATAAAATTCTCACATAACTTGATGAACCCTAGCCTTGGAATCCTAAAAGGAGACTTGAACTTGAAAAGTCCTAGAAATCATTTTTAGAGAATCCTTGGAGAGAAGAATTGAGAGCTTTTGGGGTTTTAGATTAAATAGGGAGGGTTTTGAGTGTAAAAATAGTTATAGGGCTTAGGAATAGTCTAGAAACCACGTAATTTAGATGTTAAAAGAGTAGGAAAATACCTAACAAACCCGGGAAAATAATTGTCAGAACTTATCTAGGGACCCCATGTATGGTCCTCACTCACTTCTACAGACCGTAATGGTCTTTCATATAATCAATTATTGAAGACCATCTTTCTAAACTCAAAACCCAAGAACCATCCATGATTCGTCAACCAATGTACAACTTGTAAAGCTCCCTTATGGAAGTCAAGCCTGGAAACTTGCCCAAGTCCAGGACCTCAACCACGAATGGTCATGAATGGTCTATATCCGTTTTTACGGGATCTACTAGCAACTAATACACCCAACTTACTGAAAGTCAATGTTTCTGAAAACCAACAACTGGCCAAAAACAATAATGTACAATACGCAAGCCCTTCATGGAGTTCAAGGTATAAAAATCCACCAAGTTTGAAATTCACTCTATGAAAGGTATCCACAACATGTACAACATTCCACATGTTGTCTTGTTAGCTCATACAAACCAATCTGAGACTTTTCATTTCCAAACTTTAAGAACACCCTCTACTATGGAATAGAGTACGGTCCATAGTTGGCCTCATACAAACCTGCACCAGCAATTTTCTACAACATTTCCTTTCCATTTCAACTTTTCTACTTCTGAGGTGTTATATTTGGAAGCATGGTTGGTTGGGGTTCCAATGTTTTTTGTGTGAGTTGAGCTATTAGGCAAGATTTGGGTAAATTATTCCGAAGGGTTCAATTCGGTTAACATTCTTGGTGAATGTGCTTAGATGAGATTTTTGTTAGCAATGTTAGCTCCAAAATTGTGAGTTTTGTCTAGAGTTACCTTTGGTTAAGATCCCAAGGTTTATCAAGATGATGTTGTGGTGTTTGGTGAAATGTTGTTTGGTTGCTTTGTGTAATTGTTGACTTGGGTAAATGTATTATCAAGATTGCCTCTGTTTATTGTTTCATCAATTTTGTTGATTCTAAAATGTCAATTTAGGTGGGGTAGCATAGTTTGTTTATGTGTAAGGGGTTTCAAATGAATCTCGAGTGCTCGTTAGCAAATTTCCTCAACTCTATGTTGAGTTGATGTAGTTGTTGGGGTTGCACCCACCATTTTCCAATTATGCTCATGTGCTTGGAGCCGTAATTGTGAAGGCCCAAGAAATGGTCTTCGCAATCGTGAGCTTGGCACTGCGATCATAAAGACCAACTTTCTTGGTCAATATTGTTGCAAGCCTTGACGATTGCTATCATGATGAAGGGTCAATGGACCTTGCCAATGCTTATTAATTTCAATTGTGACCTTATGGGTCTCACTATCACGATGAATAGCTATGTGATAATTATATTTAGTTTCACGATTTCCGCATGTATTTTCTCAAATTCTAACTTCAATATGGAAATTTGGAGCTCAAATTGAAGAGACAATTGTGGTAATTGTTGAGAATTGTTGGTGGATTATATGGGAGTGTTTTAGGGGTGGTTAATCTTCTATTTAGATTGTATTTTTTGTCGATTCCCCTACTTTTATTTCTTATTTTATCATTCTAAAGCTTCCTTTGTGTTGACTATTTAATCCTTCAATTTTGCTCAGATTGTGCCCAATTATGGGAACAATCTCCTTGAGGTGGCTAGGACCTTCTGACAGAGTCAATTTTGTGATTTCACACACGAGTTCAACAGTTCTATTTTGATCCATTTTTTAGGTCTAGATCTTTTTAAAGCATTTTGGGAATTTATTCGCTTGTGTTGATGTTTACATTGCTAATTTGATAGCATGGCATCATTCGGAAGCTGCTCGAAAAGGAAAAGCTCCCGAATAGATTCTATGTTATAGTATTAGCCTTGAGGTAGGTTACGATTTTCTCTTTTTATGCTTGGCTTAGTTAAATTTTATTTAAAATAAGTTTCATGATCGTTACAAATGTCGTAGGATGAGAGTTTAGTCTTTCATGATCCTTAGTCACATTTTAGCCATGTTTGGGGCATTAGCCTATACTTAGGTCGTAAAGAAATAGATTAGGATTAGCCTTAGTCTTGGTTGTTGATATAGGATCCTTAGAATTCTTCCAGGTGGTTTAAAACTTAAATTTATATGTGTTTTTGGGAATAAGGCCTTGGACTTGTACTGACTAGATTTCAAGGTTAGTATGAGTGTTCTGAGACGGGTGTCTACCTTATTGTTGTGTGGTTTTATTATATTGTGAATTAATTGACTATGTTTGGTATAGACTCACATTCACGACGTCAACATTTGGAATTCTATAAACTAGTAATGGGAGAATATGTAATTGAGACACTTAAACGGTTTTATCACAATTTCTACTTATTTTGGGCTCTGAGGGAGTGTGTTATAGTTTTACTCGAGGAAACTCAGAAATTTTAAAGGAAGTACACCAATTTTTTAGGTTTCTGTTCCAAAGAGATATTTACTTTAAACTGATCAATTCTACTTTCGAGGGCAGAATATTTTTAAGGAAAATACTAACTTATAAGAGTTTGGGACAAAAAAGAGGTTTACTTTTATACTACCAAGTCGGAGAAAGCACTCTGGACGGCATGAGACACTATTCCAGGTTCTATTTCTTGCTTTACATTTTGTTCTAAGCTTAAGGAAGCACTTTGGTCGGCTCGATAAACTATTCCGAGTTATATTTCTTACATTTCATTGGCTGCTAAGCTCGAGAAAGTACTCGAGGCAGTTCGAGGGATTCTGCAGGGCTTCTACAATAGTAATGAGGGCAGCAAAATGGGCTACCGCAACAACTCACATTTTCACAATAAAAACATTGATATATATATTAATAATAAGTTTTATTGAATACAATTACAATACAATATGACACAACAAAGGCAATTGCAAAGAACAACGATAAAGGAAAATACACGTTCTCACACTTGTATACCAATTCCAAAACTAACTCTAGGCTTGCTTGCGTGATTTTCTTCTTGTCCAAAAGTAGCTATCGAGCCATTTAGGTGGGGTCACACTTTCTAGTACTGTGACACAACTTGCTAATACATAAATCACTTAACTGTCCAACAATTGAGGTGGGATTACACTTTCTAGTCACGTCCTCCTTATCAATCATATTAGCTTATGTATCAACTAAATTCACAAGGTTTACTGAGTGAAAAATTTAATAGAAACTGCATCAGTTAAACTTGCGAAATAATTATGACTGTAAGGACATTAATGGAGAACCAATGATATTTTGTATTTCTTTAAAGCGCATTTTTGGAGGGGTGTTCTTCAACTTATGGACCACAACATGAATTGTTAGGGTGATTGGTCTTGCACGATGCATGCCTCTCAAATTCAGAAACACTAAGTACATTCTGCATAAAACACATTAGACATGAAGCTACTTGGATAAAATTGGCGAGAACGTCATCTAACAGAACAATAAGAAGAAAATCATGCCTTGGAAAGCGTGCATTCATCATAACCACATACGTAACCATGCCCCTTAATACCTCATTTAAGATTTTTATGCATGCAAAATATACTTAGAACAAAAAAACACTAAACCTCAAAGAAGAATTCTAGAATCAAAACTCACCTCTCTTGACGATGCGATATAATTGACGGGCACCTCATCAAGTATACTAGTTGACAATCAACTTCCAACATTGGAAGGGAAATTGTTTGAGGAACTCTTCTGTGTATTTTGTGCATTCACGGTTGAAGATTTGTGCCTCATCGAAATAACATTTCCAGTTCCCACACTTAAGTCAGTATTTGAAGATTTCTTATAATCACATGTACAACTAGCTCCAGTATTCAGATAAATAGGTTCTTTTCGAGCACGAGACAGAAGATTATTTGGAAGAAGATCAAAGTAACAAAATTTATCACTAGTTCCAGCATTCGGATCAGTAGGTTCTTCCCTAATACAAAATTGTTTGAAATAATAATTCAAAGTTGGAGTAGGAATTCTAAGTTGTTTAGGGTTTGTTATTTATGATATTTATTATGTCTATTTAGGAGCTGTTTGTCCAAGTTCATATAGGAATAGGTTTTCTAGTCCTAGTTTAATTTGGTTTCTTACTTTTATAAATAGGGATATTGCTAATTATTTCAATATACAAAAAAATATAGGAATACACAGAAATATACATAAACATATAGAACTTTTAAGTTTATAAATAAAAATATTTTCCTTCAAATTAGTATCATAGCTTTTAGATCCTAATAGAGAATCAAAGAAAGAAGCTCTTTTCTAAATTAAAAGTTGGAGAGAGTTTGTTTTTTTTTAAATGAGAGTTGGAGAGAGAGTGCTCCAACACAAAAACACAAAAAGAAAAGGAGTAGATGGGAAGGGCATCAACAAGAGTTTGAGAGAGAGAGAGAGTGCTCCAACACCAAAAAAATGTTCGAAATAATAATTCAAAGTTGAAGTAGGAATCTTAAGTTGTTTAGGATTTGTTATTTATGATATTTATTATGTCTATTTAGGATTTATTTATCCAAGTTCATATAGGAATAGGTTTCCTAGTCCTAGTTTAATTTGGTTTCTTACTTTTATAAATAAGGATGTTGCTAATTATTTCAATATACATAGAATATACAGAAAAATATAGGAATAGACTGAAATATACAGAAACATATAGAACTTTTGAGTTTATAAATAAAAATATTTTCCTTCAAAAACAGAACATTATAATGAAGAAGGTTATAAAAACGACTTTTTTCACTACTTCCAGCACACATATCACTCGGTTCGGTCCCAACATCAGTCGGAAGATTATTTTGAAGATGATTTAAGAAACAACTTCTTTCACCAGTTCCATCTATCCGATCAGTAGGTTCTTTCCCAATAAGCGACAATATTTAATTTTTAAGAATATATAACATACGTCATCTTTCGATTTTCGCATTTTCATTGCCTAGAGATAAGATGTTTTTAATGCCAAAATTGAATGTCCCTTCAAGCTAAGGTGCACATAAAAATCACTACAATGATCTTGAGCGGACTGAAAATTAGATGTTTTACACCGGAAGCAATATGCAATTGGAGGTACTGAAATGGGTGTATCATTCACAGACTACACCACTTGTTTCTTATTGGAGAATAACTCCTCTTCTAAAGCATACGTAAAAGATTGATGAGCACACTTCTTTTCGATCTTCAAGGGACTTCCACTGCCTATCTATCCATCAGAGAGATCATTAACATCATTAAGCACCTCACGGTCTTTATTCTAGAAAGACTAGAAAGATCATGTAAGTGTTGTCAATACATAACACTAAAAGAAGCTCTAAAGTTTACCATAATTTTTAAGGCAAGTCGAGTTTTACCAAAATTCTTTCTTAGAAATGGTAATAACAAATAGAAGATCCCGGAGGGCAAGAACGGTCATTATCCAAAAGTTGAGGTCATGATAGCACACACCCCCGAGAACCCTAAAAGGAGTATAAGCCGAAAGAAATAAACTTAGGAGACTCTCGAAGGGAAGTTAGGCCACAAACAATAGAAAACAACAAGGAATATCCCAAAACCTGGTAACATAAATATAAAGAGCATCTAATAAATTTCTAGAATCTGAAAATACATCGCAAGTTTTTGAAAAATAAGTTAAAGACTTTAAAAGATAGATGGAGACTAATGGCCATCCTGAAAGAAGGATCTCACCACAACTCCGAAAAAAGGAACTTTGTTGGAAACCAATCAACCGCTACAATGCTCACTCTTACTAGGACATGCATCAAAGGGATAACAAAAGTAGGAGTTGGGTATGATCCACATGTACTCAGAAGGTTAGACAGACTTAGTATAAGCAACTAACTGACTTAAGAAATAAAATATGAAAGCTTTCACGTGCACGCAGAAAAGTCCCATTTTGGCATCGCTGCCACCAATTATATAGAACAATGTTAATAATGTAAACACACAAGAGTACATATAATAATTAAATCAGCACATAAACAAGTCACACAACACAACAAGACTGACCAATGTGATTCAATGAGATGATGAAATGATGGGATGATGTGGTGGTACCAAGGTCATTGCACAACATGTTGTATACACCTTGTCGAGCCTCTAGCTTCTAGACAAGGACAAATGGGGGGACTTGCAGTCTATATACCAATCTCAATATCTCAATGTCGCATCAACTTGCAACCTAAGTGTGATCAAGGATATAAGTAAGGTGTGGCATTTTCATTCTCAAAAAGATAATATTTTTGTACTTTCTGATATTTCCATAAACTAGTATTTGTTGCATGAGGATGAATGTTTCACAACACATACACCATAAGGACATAATCAACTCATCAAGGATTCTAAATAGTATCAAGTTCTCTAACTCAAATGGTCATGAAATATGTTCTCAAAGGTTAAGGGTAGTGGAGGAAACCATGTAATACCAACCTTTTACCACTTAGAAAGCATTTTTGTTCATTTTTAAGGTGGTTCAATAATCAACTCAAAGTGCATCTCCACATCAAATAGAAAGATGTGCAACACCGCCCCTCTCAGGTAATTACTTAAATATCACAGAATTTCCATGACAATTATAGATATCACTCAAGCCTCCTCACTGCCTAAGCAACAAAAAATGGCATCATAATAATTAAAAGAGGAAGGTCAAGACTTACCAACCTCTAAAACACATACTACATCTTATTTCATAGTTGACTTCCTAAGAACTGGTTAATTACTAATCTCAACCTACCTCAAAGCTGAAACATCAATCAATCAACCCCTATTGGAATACTTACTCAACCACACAATTACCGGAACAATCCTCCACTATCAATAATGGAAAAAGTTCATCAAAAGGAGTCCAATGATACCCATATTGATAGGATTTGAAATCGGGGGTAAATAGTCCAAAAATCACTTGGAAAATCAAAAGGGTGAAGTAAGATTTTATTTTTTTAGTTGAAATCAAGTTCTACATGTAAAGAAGAGTTCCCGGTTGAAAAACTCATTAAAACAAGCAAGAATCGAGCTTCAAATCAAGAAATCACTTATTTTTTAATATGGGAAAAAACCCCAAAACTCACATGTGAAATCTTGATTTTTTACTATTTTGGAAGATTAAATTCGACGAAAACGATATAAAATTGATAAAGGAACTTACCGCACAAGTTTTTCTCAAGAAAATATTTGCAAAGGCTCCCTCCAAAGCTTCCAATATGAATAGAATGGTGAAACAAAGTGAAATGTGATTAAAGGGGATTGTCTTAGCCAAAAAAGGGTTGTTGACTTTCTGTTGACCACCTTTGACTGTTGACAATGCGTTGACCAAGTGTTGACCACTGTCAAAATCATCATTTTTTCTATCTTATTAAAGTCTTTGACGAACTTTTGGGATTCAATTGGGACACGATAAAAATAAACCAAATATGATATCCCACCAAATTTGATATTCTTGACTCAATAGAATCAACGCATTTCCAAAATAACATTGTTATGACAAATATACCCTCCCGGACCTCTTTTAAGGCTTAAAATACAACTTCTCGCCCAAATGCCCAAAACTCAACGAAAGGCCTCAAATATCTTACCAACCTCCTTACTAACTGAAACTCGATTGTCCGAACGCGATGGAACTGACAGAATTCTCATCTGACACACGAAACACAAAATATTGATCAAAGTCAACCATATAATTATAATTCAACTCAAAAAGGGGCCAAAATCACAAAAAACTCAATTGATCACATCACAGACCACACTAAGCATATAAATACTATGGGGAAGGGTAAAATGGTCATGTCACAATTACTAGCACATTCACAAGAAAAGGAACATTACAAGTACAAACACAGTTGAGATAGAATATGTACTATATACTTCCCTGTTTCCACATACAACAAAGTTATTGACGATAGAAAAATCAAGATGTGTATAAGATAAAATTTTTGAGGACCTCATTTTCCTATCAATGTAAAACTCTGACGATTTCGGAAGAACTATAAAGTCAACAAAATTCCCCCATCTATCACTATCTTACGTATTTTATCCCCCTCCATCCTAATGACACTTTTAACTATGTCATATTTATGAGCTACCTTGAGAAATAAGATTTTACATACAAGTAACTAGCATCTTGCATAGAAGTTCTATACATGCTTAGTCAAAATGAAAGCAATCTGATTCAAACACCACCGACATAGAATTCACTATACTTATTTATTATATTTCACTAATTAGTTGATTGATGACTAACTTTAAGATACTCTATTTCTCAACAATGAAGTACTATGACAAGTGATACATAATTGACTTATTGATTTGATTAAAAAGCACTACTAATATTATGTACTTGCAATAAAAAGGGTGGTTGTTTATCATAAATTACAAGTGCTCTGGGTCACTTTTAAACCCAGTAGGTCACACCCCAAACTCGAAGGAGTGCGAATGACGTCAAAACACTACTTGACTGAATAAACCAACTAATAGAACAAAACTTGTAACAACACAGGCCGACAAGGCCCAAACAACCCCAATCATCATAACAGAAAATCAAGAAAATAATACAACTGACCGATAGGATTTCTTTAAGAGGCATGTATGAAAATCAACCCATCAAACACTATTTACCCGAGGATGGTAAGGCAAAAAAAAACATGAATATGACTGACAACAAAGCCACAACTGACTCACATACCCACCACAAACGTCCACAAGCATCTAAAATTAAGAACCACTAACAGCTAGTCGGGACAAGTCCCCAGCATACCCATTAGTAATATAACGAAGAAGAGAACTCCAAAATCAGCAAATCCGGAAAGAGCGGAGCATACAATCATCAGGTGATCACTCGACCACATGGAATAAGGACTTATGTGTACCTAATGACCTGCAGGCATTAATGTAGTGTCCCCAAAGAAATTGAGACATTAGTACAAAATAATGTGCCGATAATGCAAAGCAAATAGTAACTTAGACGGTATCATGAATTAACGAGTGCAAATACAGATAAGGTTTAATGATAATATAAGCAAGCTTACAAGCTCAAGAATCTATGAAGAGCTGACCTGATATCATTAAGAACTGTAAATAATCGAGTGGAGAATCAAAGTTAACCAGAAAGTACTCACCTTCTCATGTCGTAGACCTTAAACCATAACTAATTAATAGTTAATCGGACAAGCTGGTAGTTATTATAAAACCCAGGGCGTACTCAAGAATGAGAGTTAGCAATTATCACAATACAATCTAATGTCTCCCGGAACAAATTCTACAATAATAATCAAACAACAATATTGTCGAGCCCCTATAAGTTCTCCATTAATCTAGTAAACGAATTCCTTAGAGGTATCAACTCATATGTATAAAGTCTCAAGCATCAAGAAAGCTCATAACGTTATTTCGAAAAAGGCCAAATAACATATTGCACCAGGTATGTATTACTTCAAGGTAATCACAAATCTAGAAGGATCGAAGCCATGTATCAAGAAGGGCCAAAACCCCATAATCAAGAGAATCAAGAACCATATTATGAATGACTTTTAATAATTAAAGACTCAAGTGTCAACAAACTCGAGAATAGTTTACAAGAGGTCAAATAACAAGTTGCGCCCAATATGTACATGATGTCGTCACACAAAGCATAGTCAAGTACGGTGAAGGACCGAAGCCCTGTATCAAGAAGGGTCAAAACCCAACAATCAAGAGGACCAAGAACCATATTAAAAGTGGCTTTCTAGTTCGTACATAAAAATGGACAACTTTCATACTTCAGACGAACCAAAAATCTAGAGTCAAGATGGAAAAAGATCTGAATCAATCGGCATGCCAAATAGTGACAAAGTCACATCCATAAGAAGGACAAAGTCCCAACAAGAATGCCAAGTGATCGAGCAATCCGTACTAGTGGATGAGTTAAACAAGTGTCTTGCAAGTCCCAAAGGATACCAACACAACAATACAAAGTGGCAAGGAGTGTCCAAGGTACCAATATAAATTTTTAGATATACCAGCAGGTAACAAGAGTACAAGTACGAGTTTATACAAAAACCTTAGTTTGCTAGCATTCCCAGAAATTCAAGAGCCCAAATCGTAGACTAAAAAATGCATCAAGTACTCTTTGTAGAATATGTTCTGTACAAAAAATTATCCTGAAAATACTAGTAATAGAATATAGGGGTAGAGATCTACAAAAGAAGCTATATTAAAATCACTAAACACTGCACATATCAAGAAGTGAGTTTTGGTTACTTTTAATCCAAGTGTGACAGCAAAACTCCAATAAATATTTATGATCCTCTTCATTCCAACAATGACAATCGAACCATTTTTTAACTCGAATCTCTACTATAACCGCTTCACGAATTACATGACTGCCAAGACCATCAGATAACCTTTTGAAGTAAAAATAAACTTATATCTCAAGCTTATGTGATAGAGTTGACAAAGTACATGAAAATGATACCGACAAATACAAGACAATAACACATAATGTTAACTACAAATACTAAGATCTTGTGCATATTAGACCATGGTGTCAACTTCAAAAAGCTAATAACACTAAACAACTTGTCAACAGAGTAAAAATGGTATGCCTAATTCATTCACTCCACTTAAATTTTCAATAAAAATCATAATTCTCCCATCAAGTGGTGTTGCTTCATATAACGACCAAAAGAATTCCAAAAATATTGAAATAAATAATGAGAAAGTTGGATGATACTTCACAAGACGTATCTGTTAACTTTTCAAGTAATAACAAATATTTCCAAGCAAATCTTGAATAACTAACTCTTTGATAACATGCTAGACCTGATAATTAAAATCTTAAGTAATCATGCCAAAAGGAAATGAAAAACCTTAACATACCTTACTTTGGAGCTTTAAAGTCCTAATTCCCAAACTCCACTGGTGAAGTCGGTCAAAATCTTTGTATACTGCATCTAGTCTTGAAGCTTGTAAATCAACTTCTTTGTTTCTTTACTTCAGCAACCACCAAATACAGAATATGGTCTCCATAGATGAATTGTATAGATAAGAAATATTCATTTGATTTATTTTTTCTAATTCTAGCACCTTGAATCACGTATGACTTAAGCTACACACTTAATACTCCAAATTTTATAACTTCTTACCACTAATAATGGGAAGATCTTAGGCAGCCAAGAATGGAACATGTATGAGGAGAGAGAGAAAGTTAATTGCTATATCTATTGAGGTATTAAGAACAAGAATCTAGAAAGGCACTTTTATATAACCTTTTCAATATAAAATAATTAATACAAAACTAATTTAAATAAGTCCCGCCTCATATATTAATAACTAGGTAAATTACCCGTGCTTCGCATGGGATTGAACTATTTTATCAAGCTTACATATGATCATTCGGTAATATTCGTATTTTTGATACATACACTAAATTGTCAAGAACATTTTATCTTAAGGCAAAGCGTTCCTCCGAAATCTTAAAGTGCTGGATTTTTTTAATCTTCATTTTTGTTATACAAAAATTATGAGTCATAGAGAGATTTAAATTATAAGAAAGAAGTCTAAGAAAATCTCCATTGAAATAGTTGGTCAGAAGTAATGGAATTTTCTAAACTCCAAGAAATTATAAAGAACAACATTAGACATTAAAGAAGAGACCAAAAAGTCTCGAACAACAACACTCTCAAGTAAAGTGGAACATCACGTCCATACAAGAACATAATTAACTAAATTCAAATGGAGGACCTTCGGCTCCTTTCTTATGAACCTCCTTAAATTTTTATTTTTTTTAATAATATGTCATATCATGTATATGTTAAAAATGACCCTAAAATTGTTAGTATCATAAATGTTTTTCCTCATTGTCTCATAATAGTCATTACTATTGTTTAGGTTTCATATCACCGGCCCCAAATTATTTGAAATTGAACCATAGTTATTGTTATGGTTATAGTATGCCGGTACAAAGAATTAATGTAATTATCAACCAAGCAGTAGGTGGCATCTGAATGAAATTGTTCACAACCGGATATTCTAAGCCATAATTTTGACACATATCGTATTAAAATCTCACAACATAATTTTGTGAGCACTTGAAGTCACAAATATCCACAAATGATAATAAAAACGATCTTACTTTCCTAAAAATGAAGAAGAAAGAAGCATGTTGCTTAACAGATTTTTCAAAAAGATAGTCTGTCGGGTTGTATCCAAGTTCATAGTTTACAAATTTAATTGAAAGAAGCCAAAAGAAAGAGTTATTACTTCTTTATCAGAAAAACAAATAAACTTTACCAAAAGAAAGAGTTATTAATATAGTTAAAATGATCTTTAACGGAAATTAATAGCTTAATTGTCGTTAAATATGTATTTTCAGAGGCAATTGGTACTCTCTATAAATGTCCCTAAAGTCTATAGCAACATTGAATCTAATGACAATTAATTAATGTCGGTAAAGGCTCTAGCACTCTTCGTTAATGTGCATATTTATTGACGATATAAAATATTTTTGCTATAGTGTATTTTGGACATTTGTTAGTTTTAAGAAAACTTGATCTATTATTATGCCCAAAAAGAAGAGACGAAGAAATATGACAAATTAGTTAACTTGCGATAAAAGAAGTGGACTAATTGTCTCTATACTAATATTCTACAAAGAGTGCGATGGCCTACAAAATGTTTGTACCTAAGAAAAAATAATCAAAATAATATAATAGTTGTGGCAAGCAAGAGAGCAATATGTTTGATTCTTTTAACATTCTTCATTGATTCTGTATTATTTATCACATATTGTTGTTATGTGCTATACCAAATATAGCACAACTCACAAGAAATTTTCCCAAAAAGTATATGAAGAAATCTGTAGAAAGGGACAAAAGTGAAGATAAATTTTCAATCATTATCACTGAAATTTTTAACAAGGTTCAAAAAAGGTCACCAAAATAGCAGAAAGAATTTACAATAGATACATGAATCACTATGACTTACAGTAAAAGATTAAGTTTCATGAAATAGGAGGAAGAAAACTTTGAGAAATGAAACACACTTAATAAGAAGCTTAATTAATGTATTTGAATTCGACTCCCCTATAGCGAAATAACCCTACAAATAATAGTGGAAGAAATAAAAGTTTTATTTATTAAAGAACCAAATGTAACGAATTCAACCATTTCAGCAGCGTATTGAGTTGCGGTCTAAGAGGTGCAAGAGTAGTAATGTCGCATTGCAATTAAAATTAATTTTCTTTGTTTATATGAAGAAACCTGTAGAAAGGGACAAAAGAGAAGATCAATTTTCAATCATCCTTGCTGAAAATTTTAACAGGGTTTTAAAAAAAAGTCACCAAAATAGCAAAGAGAAATTGTCATAGTTACATGAATCACTATGACTTATAGTAAAGATTAAGCTCCATCAAATAGGAGGAAGAAAATTTTGAGGAATGAAACAAAATTCATAAGAAGCTTAATTAATATATTTGAATTTGACTATAGCGGGAAAAACCTACAAATAATAGTGGCATGAAATCTCTCTATTTATAGACAATAAAGGGTAGTGTGAACAAATGCTTATTGTGCCTTATCGGAAATGTCACAACTCTTTGAAAAAGTTACAACCGTTCGGAAAGGTCACAACCTTTCATAAAAGTCACAATTTTTCATAAAAGTTGCAATTCTTCATAAAAGTCACAACTTTTCATAAAAGTTAGAACTTTTCATAAATGTCACAATTTTTCATAAAAGTCACAACTTTTCATGAAAGGAAAAGGCTAATTTTGGAAATAAATAAATTAAAAGGGAATTTTGTTTTGTGGTGGCGCCACGTAGGCGGGCCTAGGGTTCTCTTATATATATATATATATATATATACACAATAAAACCCACTAAATTAATACTCAGTAAATCAATAATCTCTCTAAGATAATATTTTCTTCCTGTCTCGACTTGGGCCAATGGAAAAAATCACTTATTTCGATAAGATAATAAGATAATATATTTTAAAAAGACGCCTATATAAATATATGGTCCCATTAATATTATAAATTAATAATTTTTTAAAAGTACAAATATATCTAAGACGATTTAGTGAAATGTGATTCTATTGCGTTCTGTTTTTTTTTTGTTAAACCTTAAATCTAGTTGAAGTTCATCTTTAACTTTTCTTATTGCATCCAAAAGTTCTGGTGTTGTCTTTTCAAACTACACCATAATATTGTGAAGAGTTCTACATACGATAAGTGTTTCCTTACGCATAACTGATTCTAAAGGTATTATATCATCTACAATTTCATCGTAAACATTGTTTTTATGGTATCCACAATTTCTTATAAGCTCTGGACCACTGAATATGTATCATTTTAACTTGGATAATTCAATAGGTTAATGATGTCCATTTTATTGCGATAACCGAGATCATTGATCATGACCTCAAGTTCATAAATGACATTTTCACAAGTGGGTGGGTTCATTCAAATTCTCTGAGATTTCATCCTTCAAATATATTTTGTAGTGTCGAAAATAATTTGTTATTGTCTTTTGTTGAAAATTTGTCGTCCAAGCAGGGTTTGCCAATTCCATAACATCCAAAACATTAATATTTTCTGGATCGGTCTCATATCTCACCTCATAGCCTTCTAATATTCCACGATAAAACCTGTTTAAATAATACATCTTGAAAGCTTTTATTATCCGAGCATCATAAGATTGAATCTCAAAACACTCTATAAATTGATAATTATTAATTTATCAATTAAAGAATATCTTTATAAAATAATAATATTTCACAATCCCAACTATATTAATTTTGTGAGGTTTTACTGTATATGATATAAAAGTTCACGTCATACACTCTGCTTGTTCCCTAGAACTTCATGACGTGAATGTTTCCTAAAATCATCACTTTTGGTTAATTTGAATTTGCCGGACATTAATTAATAGATGCAACAAAAAAAAAATCAATGATAATCTTAATTGATAATTATAGAGCACAATGTTCTTCCAGTAATCCTCATTCTTCATATTGCCATTGGAATCTAAGCTTTTCCAATGGCTAACGTGGAGATATAGCATAAGTTCCTTGATAATTCCTACAACATAAGTCTTCCAATACATAATTTCACAACTTATAGAGCACACCAAAAAGTTGTTATACATTTCCCTGCAAATTATAGAACACTTATAGACGTGGAATGAGAATTTGAGCTAAATCTTTGCCAGTTGTCTATTTCTTAATTTAAAACTTTGGATCTTTCAAATGCTGTGTGGTTGCACTTGCGAGAAAAGCAAGATAGTATACAAGTAGAAGTGCAACAAATGTGATCAGTTAGAAAGATTTACTTGGCATGAAGCACAAATTTGACCTCACGAAATATTCTACAACCCAAGGAGACATAAAAACCCATGAATACCATACCAAAATTGAGACTGAAACTGTGTTTCGGAAAAATGCTAAGTGATCTTAGGCGTATTTCTATGCCTAAATTGTCAATATTTACCCATGAATTGATTGAAGTAACGAATGATCTTGACTCTATTAGCTTGATTTCGTTATGCTTGCGATATTATACACTAAAATATGTGATTAGAGGTTTCAGGAACTCTCAAGGAGATTGGAGTCAAATGGAAAGAAAAGATGCAAGGATATGCTGAAAAGAATCTAAGGCTGAAGGCCCTAGGGCCAGGCACACTGCTAGGCGCGAGGCGCCAAGGGCCAACATTCAGAGAGACCTCTTAGGCGCGACGCGCCAAGGCCCAACATTTTGGGGCCTTTCTTAGGTACAATGAGAGGCGCGACGTGCTAGGATGGAAACCACAGAGGTGAAGTTTGGGCGCGATGCTAGCCACGACACGCCAGTGAGATCCCAACTTTTCCAGCTTAAAAGTGTTAAAAAAGGATTCCTAATTGTAATAGACTTTGGCTATAATTTTCCTACCATTATAAATAGACCCTTAGGTCTCCATAATTAGGGTTCGACTTTTATTGGGTGTGCAAGATCAAGTATTCAAGCTTGGAATAGGTTTTAATCTTTTAACTCTTCTATTTTCCGAAAATCGCATGAACAATTGTATTTTGTGGTTTTCTAATAGAATGAGTGGCTAAACGCCCTTGTTCTGGGGCTGTTCCTACGAATGGATTGTTGATTATTAAAGGCTTGTTGAATTAATTCTTGGTTTTCATTATAAGTTACTTCTATATTCTTGTTTTAGTATTTTATGCTTGTGCACCATAAGATAAATATATTGTCTAAACTTGAATCGGGAGAGGAGAGGTTAGATAGACCAGGGAATATAGAGAGCTTGATCGACCCATTAAGTTGAGGTGATTTGTGTTCAGGAGTGACGCTCGGACGAACAACTCGCTTGGTTACGAAACGGGATGAAATATAAATGCTCGTCAGTTAGTCTATTTATCCCCGCTCAACGATGTAGTTAGATAGCTAACTAGAGTAGGCGACTAGAGGTGTGAACCCGACTCATACAATTAACCCTGTAAACCAGTAACTTGACGACTAAAAATTAGTTCTAAGCCAATAATATGATACATGAGATTCATTGCATGATGCAGCCCTGGAATTGTCCTTTACTTGCTTGAAACATCATCTTAAAGTCGTTCCCATTTAGTTACGTTTACTTAGTTCATAATTTGTAGTAGTTAACAATCAATCATCAACTCTTGAAAAGGTTACTTTTACTTTTATTTGTAGAATTAAGTGTTAAATATAAATTGATCATAAGTCCCTTGGGAACGATAACTCGTTTCTTAAAGAATCTATATTACTTGCGCGACCACGTACACTTGCGTGTATACTGGGGAGCAATAAGTTTTTTGCGCTGCTGTCCGGGACTTAGAAATTGATTTATATTCAATCTTCTCAAGTCTACAATTAGATTATTTAGATATTAATTACTTGATCTTAGCTTGTTTATTGCAGGCACTTGATTTTAAGGTCTGGCTCGGAAAGGAGATCTTGTCGAACCTTACAACGAACCTGAAAGAGTTTTACGCAAGCGCAGGAAAATAGCAAATCAAGGACGACTTGGAGAATTGGGGTTAGGTCCGCTGGGAAACGTTGATGATAATAATCAAGACAACGTGAATAACCCGAAAAACGTGAACAATCAAAGAAACCCAAATAACGGAGGGAACGTGAATAACCAAGGCATACCCCCTATCATACCCGCAAGACCAGTCCATGATGTGGCAATCCCACTCACAGCCAATTTGGCATCTAGTATGAGGAAACCTCCACTGGGGGTAGATTTGAACTAAAGCAGAGCACGGTACAAATCCTCCATTCTAATGGGCAATTCATTGGTCTCCCCCATGAGGATCCTCAAATCCATCTTAGGACTTCGTAGATATTCCTAATACATACATCCCAATTGGAGTCTCATCAGACTATGTGAGGCTAACGTTGTTCCCATACTCATTATTAGGAGCCGCAAGGCGTTGGTTAGATTCTGAACCACCAAACTCCATCACTACTTGGGATTGTCTAGCAAAGAAGTTCCTGAGTCGATTCTTCCCATCCAAGAAAACTGCTAAGCTGAGGGGTGAGATAATAAACTTTATTCAAAAGCAAGGGGAAGACATGTACCAAGCATGGGCGCATTTCAAACAAATGTTGAATGCTTGCCCACACCACATGCAAACTAATAAGGTACTTGCTCACACTTTCTTTGAGGGTTTAGATTATAATGCTCGTGCACTTCGTAATAGTGCAGCAGGTGGACAAGCCTTATCTAGAACAAGTGAAGAGTTCTTCGACTTACTCGATAAACTTTTTGAAGGGAACCAAGGGTATGAGGGGGAAATGTCTAGAACCACAACCCTAAAAGCTGTAAGGATTTTAGATGTAGACCAAGCTACTGCCATAAATGCCAAGTTAGATGCAATGCAACATAACATGGCCCTACATTTTAAACAGATGGCTCTAAATCAGGCACCGATAAACGTTGTACAACAGGCAGCCAATTGGTGGAGGTATGTGGTAGTGGAACTCATGAAACTGAGCAATGTGAGGCAAACCCGGATTCCGTAAATTATATGAGAAATGTGCAAAGGGGTGGAGTTCAACAAAATTATGGCAATACTTACAACCCTAGTTGGAGGAACCATCCTAACTTCACATAGGGTGGGAACCAAAACCAAAATCAGGCGCAAGGGGCTGGGAAACAATACCAAAATCCTAACTAAGGCGTAAATCCTAGTGCACCAAAAAGGGGGATGACCAATGAAGAGCTACTCCAAAATCTCATGACTGAAATAGGGACCAAATTAAATGCTAGAATAGATAAGTAGGATGAAAACATCAGAAACATCCAGATGTCCCAAATGAGTTTAGAGAAACAAGTTGCACAAGTGGCTAATTCTTTGAACTTGCATCCCCAAGGTGGGCTTCCCGGTGATATTGAGCCCAACCCAAAGCAATTGCATGCGGTAAGTACTAGAAGTGGGTTACAATTAGAGGAACTAGCTCTAAAGAAGAGAGATACTGAGGTAAGTAACAACAAAAAGAAGGAGGAAGAGGTAGTAAAAAGCTCCAATGTTGAGGTACCTGTTACTCAAAAGAAATTACCACCTCCATTTCGACAAAGGCTGAAAAAGAAGAATGAAGATGAATGCTTCGGTAAATTTCTCTCTCTCCTTAAATAGATTCACATTAATCTACCTTTGGTTGACATTTTGCAGGGTATCCCGAAGTATGGTAAATACGTGAAGGACATTGTGGCTAGCAAGATGAGGCTCACGGAATATGAAACAGTAGCACTTACTGAGGAGTGCAGCTCAAGGATCCAAAACAGACTACCCAAAAAGTTAAAGATCCGGGTAGTTTTACTGTGCAGATTACAATCGGGCAAAGTGTTCATGCCCGGGGATTGTGTGATTTGGGAGCAAGTATAAATTTGATGCCTTATCTTTGTATCTAAAGCTTGGGTTGGGTAGTCCAAAAAGAACCACTGTTATTCTCTAACTCGCTAATAGATCCATTGCTAGGCCTGAGGGGGTAGTAGAAGATGTGTTAGTTCAAGTAGGTTCATTGATTTTTCCTGTAGACTTTGTGGTCTTAGATTTTGAACCTGATGCTGAAGTTCCATTCATTTTGGAACGACCTTTCTTGGCCACGGGTAGGGCATTGATTGTTTTTCTTTGTTTGTCTTGTGTTACTAAATATAAAGTCAAAGATTATATATATAATTATTTTGATCAAAGTTACTTGATCACACTTATTTGGAGAATTTAAATTCAATTGACTAACAGTTTTAAGATGCAGTAGTAAAAAATTATTTATAAATGGTCATTTTATCCAAAATTACTATATCACCCTTATATTTAAAAATTCAAATTGTATTTATTAACGATATAAAAATATTTAACATAATCAAATATAAGTTGAGATTACAGAAGGTTACATTATTATTAGATAATACACATTGACTTTGAAACGACACCAACAATGGATTATTAATTATTATAAGATCTGAAAAGTAAATAAATGAAACTTAAATAATTTTTTTTGAGGTTTTGAATCCATTTTATTTTATATATTTGATCTTCTTTTAACAATATACTAATATTTTAGGATAAAGACCTTAATTTTAACCTCGTGGAGGAAGAGAGGTTGTTTCGAAAAGACCCTCGATTTAGATGCAGCATTTTTAGATATAAAGAAGGCAAAATATCGAGCCTTAAGGAAACAGTGCAAAGTCTACCACAATAAAGCAACAACTACAATAAAATAGTGCAATAACCATGCCATGATACACAATATACTAGGATAGAAAATTGAAATCAATAATGATGAATATAAAAAAAAAAAAAAGGAACTACAATAAAATAACTAGTACAATGTCAAACACCAACCACCCTAATGAATGGAATACTACACTACCTGGTAACCTTCTCCCCTAAGACGTGTCCTCCACACCCTCTAATCTAAAGTTATTTTTTTTGTAATTTGAAATTGAGAAATATCTTGTTTTATGACCATGATGCTCAAATGATAACATAATGCATTTCTATCATCTTCTATGACTCTTTTATTATTGGCTAATTAAAATCGAATAGATCAAACTAAATAAATCAAAAAAGTTTAAATTTGTATTATACCAAATTGGATTTATTAGGTTTATTTTAGTAACAATCTAAGTACTTTAAATTGATGTACCCTATTGGCATATTGATGTACCCTGAGTGTACTGTTTAATTTGCAGCCCCAAGAAGAATGTAAGCTCCCCCATCATGCTCATCTCAAATTCACTACTTATCAAAGCTGCAAACTCTGTGCATAGTGATTCTGAAGTAGATCCAAATATAATGTCATCTACATATACCTGCACAATCAATAGCTCCTTACTTGAACAGAGTATTATCAATTTTACATCTCTTGAACCCATTTTCCAGAAGGAATTTTGACAGGCGCTCGTACCAAGCTTTGGGAACTTGCTTTAGACCGTACAGGGCTTTGTCCAGCTTCATCACATGGTTTGACAGATCAGCATCTTCAAAACATGGAGGTTGCTTAACATACACGTCCTCCTTCAGATACCCATTCAAGAAGGCACTTTTAACGTCCATTTGAAATAGCTTGAACTCCATGTAGGCAACAAAGGCTATTAAAATTCTTATGGCTTCCATTCCAGCTACAGGTGCAAAGGTCTCATCATTGTCAATCCCGTCCTCTTGATTATACCTTTGCACCACTAGTCTTAACTTGTTTCTGGTGATAGTTCCATGCTCATCAAGTTTGTTTGTAAAAACCGATCTAGTCCCGATAATGGTTTTGTTGAGAGGTCTGGGGACCAGGTGCCACACCTTTCTTCTCTCAAACTGATGAAGTTCTTCCTGCATTGATGTTACCCAATCAACATCCTTTAGAGACTCCTTGATGTTTTTGGGTTTAATGGTGGATATGAAGGCTGAATATGCAACTAGATTTCTTGTTTTGGATCTAGTTTGTATTCCAGAGTCAAGTGGAGAAACAAGATTGTCTAGAAGATGAGAAAATTGATGTTTCTATCCGGACTTTCTTGTTATCTCCTCTTCAAGATCAGCAGAAAAATTTTCTTCTTCAGGCTTTTTGTTCTGAGAGTCTCCCTCCTGAGCTGCACCAGAGGGACCAGGCTCCTCTGTGGGTTCTGCACTGTTTCCTTCTTTTGAAATCAGTGTATTGCTAGGAGTTTGGATTACCCTGTCTTCTTGACCCTTCTAGTTCTTCCAATTCAATGTCTTCATTATGTTCAGCTTTGTTCTTATCATCAGATTCATCAAATATCACATGCGTACTTTCTTCAACACAGAGTTCTTTTATTGAAAACTCTGTATGCCTTTCTGGTAGAGGAATACCCAACAAACACCCCTTCATCACTCTTGGCATCAAACTTGCAAAGATCATCCTTTCCATTGTTCAACCCGAAACATTTGCAACCAAAGGGCTTTAGATGAGCAATTGAAGGTTTCCTGTCATTAAGCAACTCATACGGGGTTTTCTTAATTACTAACCTGATGAGACATCTGTTTGTAACATAGCAAGTTGTATTGATTGTTTCTGCCCCAAAGTTTATTGCAAGTCCAGAGTCAATCAACATGGTTCTAGCAATATCCACCAAGGTCCTGTTTTTCCTCTCGACAACCCAATTTAACTATGGAGTTCTTGGTGCAGAGAAGTTGTGATGAATTCGACGTTCATCATAAAAGCCTTCGATTTGAGTATTTTCAACGTTGTACCATGGGCTGATCTGATGCTTGCAATCTTGCAGTTAATCTTCAGTTGAATTACTTTGGCAAAAGTGATCAGTAATACCAGTTATCTCGTCCTTGGTCTGCAAAAACATGTTCCAGGTGAACCTTGAGAAATCATCAACAATTACAGAATTTACTTCTTGCCTCCTCTGGTTTGAATTTTGACAGGTCCACATAGATCCATGTGGAGAAGTTCTACTGGTCTGGTTGTGCTTACACCTTTTCTGGGCTTGAAAGATGATCTCGTTTGCTTCTCCCTTACACAGCCATCACAAACTTTGTTGTCAGAAAACTTTAGCTTAGGTAGTCCGCGGACCAGGTTCGGTGCAACAAGCTTGTTCAGCAAGGACGAGCCTACATGTCCCAATCGTCTATGCCATAGATTTGCATTATCAGTTTGAGCAGTTAAACATGTGAGACTGTCCCCTTCTATTGAGTCAAGATCTGTAACATACATATTTTTTACTCTTTTGGCAGACATAACAACTTTGTTAGTTACATAGTTAGTAACTAGGCACCCGTTAGACAAGAATTTAACTTCATGTCCCTTATCGCAAATTTGAGATACACTTAAGAAATTGTATTTCAAACCATTCACAGAGTGCGCATTGTCTATGGAATGTTCTATTGATCTTCTTATTTTCCCAATTTCGAGAATGAAACCCTCTTTCCTATCACCAAATGACACACCACCACCATGGTGTGCTTCCAAAGAGAGGAAGTTTTGAGTGTCTCCAGTCATATGCTTTGAGCATCCACTGTCCATGTACCAGCACTGACTGTTTCCTCTCTTCTGCACAAGAATCACTTATTAGACTTAGGAATCCACTTAATATGAAGTTCCTAAAAACTGTCAAAAGGTTTAATAAGAAACCTTCTTGTCCATGGGGGCAAAGTATTCTTGCTAAAATGGTAGTTGGGACTAGGTGCCTTTTTATTTTCTACATTTCTTTTTCTTGACTTGAGGAAGTTTTCCTAGCTTTCTTTTACTCTCTTTAGAGACTCGCAATTTTTCTTCAGATGACCATTTCTTCCACAATGGGTACACAGAAGATTGTTAGAAACAAAGACATATTTACTGTGAGGATTGTAGAGAGGTTCTATCTGTCTACAACCTATGCCCTTTTTTATGTTGAACTTCTAATTAGCTAAGTTTGAAAGGATCTTAGATGAATCAGTCCATTTCAGGGAATAGTTCAGCTTTTCTTTGATTCTACTTAGGTCCTTCATTAGTTGAGAATTCTTTTCAAGAGAAACAACTAATTTAGATTCAGATGCCTTTAACTTCTCTTCTAATTCAACCTCAAAGATATTGAGTTTTTGTTTCCCACCCTCAGAGGTACCAGGTCCCTCGTTGGGCTGCAGACTCTCAGTTTCTAGAATACTTATCTTAACACTCATTTCAGACATTTGAGAGTTAAGGGTTTCGTTTTCATCCACACACAGACTCAATTTTTCACTTATCATCATATTCTTAGTGGTTAATTCATCTATTGAGTCAATTAGCATTGCAACATGTTTTCTTAATCTTTTAATGGATAAAGTATCTAGGTCACTTTTGAGATAAAAGAGGGTTACCTCATCCTGGTTCTCTTCGTCATCCGATTTTGCCATCAGAGAGAAAATGGAGTTGACCACGATTTCATCATCTTTGACGACCATCATCGAGACATCTTTGTGACTATTTTCTTCTTCCTCGGATTCGCTGGATCCATTTCCCCAGACTACAAAGACTTTTTTCACTACTTGATCAGCGTGAGCCTTTCTTTTGGCATAGTTTGGGACCTGGTCTCTTCTACGAGGTTTGAAGTTCAGAGTTTCCTGCTTCCGGCTTTGACAGTCCCTCATAAAATGTCCAGACTTCCCACATTTGTGGCAAAGATCATTTGCATTTGCTACCCTACTAGTAGACCCTTTCTTCTGAAACCCTCCATGCTTGTTGATTATCTTCTGGAACCTTATGGTGAGGTATGCCATCTCATCCTCCTCTTCTGACCCGTCATTCAGAGACATCTTCAAGGCTACTGATTTCTCTTTCTTTCCTTCCTTCACAGTTGACCCCTGTTGCCTGTTCAGCTCGTAGGTTTGAAGGTTTCCAATTAAATCATCCATGGTGAGTACTTTCAGATCTCTTGCTTCAGTGATAGCAGTCACTTTCCTCTCCATGACTTGGGAAGTACCCTGAGAATTTTTTGAACTTGTTTGCTTGGGTGAATAGGCTCACCAAGACATCTTAGTTCGTTGGTAATGGAAGTGAACCTTGTAGGCATCTCGTGCATGGTTTCACCTTCCTTCATATTGAAATTCTCATATTGAGTTGTTAGCATATCTACCTTGGACTCCTTTACTTGGGTCGTTCCTTTATGAGCTGTTTTGAGACAGTCCCATATTTCTTTGGCCGTCTCGCACGTAGAGATTCTGTGGTACTCATTTGGACCAATCCCACATACTAGCAACTTCTTTGCTTTATAGTTCTTTTCTATCTTTTTCCTGTCAGCTTCATCGTATTCCCTTCTAGTTTTGGGAATCACTTTGGTGAGTTCTCCTTCCACTCTACCAATGTATTGTCCGTCAAGAATCACATCCCATAGCTCAGTATCTTCAACATTGATGTAGTCATGCCTGCGTGTCTTCCACCATCCATAAAATTACCCGTTGAATCGAGGTGGTCTAGTGGTGGACTGACCTTCTTCCAGGCTCGGTGGAGTAACCATTCTTTCACGATCTTTTCTTTTCTTGGTGTTACCCAAATAGAAAAGTCAAGCTCTTATACCACTTGTTTGAATGTATGCGTCCACTAGCTATGATATGATCAGGTCCTTAATACAATTGCGATAGGCAAAAGAAGATACTGAAAGTAAAGATAGGACACACAACTTTACGTGAAAACCTTCTTGCTCTAGGAAGTAAAACCATGACCTGTCTCACAGGATTTTCAAACTATTTTTACTAATCTTCTCAAGTAAAAGTAAAACACAGTTTACAACAACACAAGAGATTAACCTCCTAATCTCTATTCTAAGTAATACAAATTATTACTTAATGAGCCAAAGCAATGCCTGCATTGCCCACTATACTAACCCTCACTGATTAATATAGACTTTTAACGTAAGACAAAAAGTTGCCCTCAACTAAGTTCTTACCGTGATTCACACAAGTTTTGAAACGTTTCTAACATAAGTGAATCGAATCCTACAATGTAAGCACAACTACAAGCTATCAAAATAACAGTAGGTTCAAGAAGCAAATCGTCAGTCTATGAGGTCCCTTGCTGTTTTGTTGAAGCTTGAATATTCTCTCTTTGAATTAATGATATGTTGTTTGTCTTGTTGAATATATTAAGCATAAAGAGTTATTAACCGTTGCACAAACAACCTCGTCCATTCTGATTGGTGTGGTACACTGACGACCTCACCAAACTCTGACGCGACAACTTTCCATCTGTATAGCACATGGACCTGGACGAACAGACTCTGCAGAGGACCGTGTCCCTGCATTTGTGAGGAGATCATCAAAACATCTAGGAACAGTAATACTTATCAGTCACCTTTCCAAAACATATTTTCATACTTCAAATAGAGATCTACAAAAGAAGCTATACTAAAATCACTAAACACTACACATATCAAAAAGTAAGTTTTTGTTACTTTTAATCCAAGCGTGACAACAAAACTCCAATAAATATTTATGATCCTCTTCATTCCAACAACGACAATCGAACCCTTTTTTTTTAACTCGAATCTCTATTATAACCACTTCACGAATTACATGACTGCCAAGACCATGAGATAACCTTTCGAAGTAAAATTAAACTTATATCTCAACTTATGTGATAGAGTCGACAAAGTACATGAAAACGATACCGACAAATACAAGACAATAACACATAATGTTAACTACAACTACTAAGATCTTGTGCATATTAGACCATGGTGTCAACTTCAAAAAGCTAATAAAACTTAACTTGTCAACAGAGTAAAAATGGTTTATCTAATTCATTCACCCCACTTAAATTTTCAATAAAAATCATAATTCTCCCATCAAGTGGTGTTGCTTCATATAACGGCCAAAAGAATTCCAAAAATATTTAAATAAATAATGAGAAAGTTGGATGGTACTTCACAAGACGTATCTGTTAACCTTTCAAGTAATAACAAATATTTCCAAGCAAATCTTGAATAACTAAATCTTTGATAACATGCTAGACCTGATAATTAATATCTTAAGGAATCATGCCAAAAGGAAAGGAAAAACCTTAACATACCTTACTTTGGAGCTTTAAAGTCCTAATTCCCAAACTCCACTAGTGAAGTCGGTCAAAATCTTTGTACACTGCATCTAGTCTTGAAGCTTGTACATCAACTTCTTTGTTTCTTTACTTCAGCAACCACCAAATACAGAATATGGTTTCCATAGATGAATTGCATAGATAAGCTACACATTTAATACTCCAAATGTTATACACAGATATATATTCATGTACTAAACTGTTGTCCACTTCCACCATTTCCACCATTTCCACGTGGAAGTGGGGTAATCCAACACCGCCCTTTTCCTAATTATAAACTCGGGTATTGCGTAGGATCATGGTAAAATACATATAACCTTTTCAATATAACATAATTAATAGAAAACCAATTTAAATAAGTCCCACCTCATATATTAATAATTTTTCAACATAACTAGCCTTACTAACTCACTTAAAATATTAATAATTTATAAAACTCTTATAAGATAAATACATTCAAAAATATATCGTAACTATAAAACGTCTCATAAAAAATCAGAGCATTTTAGGATGAACTATAAATATATTCTAGCAAATATAGTTAAAAACCAATATTCTTAAAAATGAGCTATGACACCACAAAACTCTCAAATTTAGGCTCGTAAGCCTTTAAAACAGAACAAAGAATAACCTTAAACACATGGGGTGTTTCAAAGTACATACCGTTGTTTGTTTCCTTAATATAATAAGGAAGAAAATTTTTGCATCCCAAAAACCCAAAAATTCTCCTCTTTTTCTAAAATTAACATAAACAACTATTTTCTCTACGAAAAAATGAATGATCTTAAGACCAAGTTCTTGGAGGCTTACAATGTACTGAAATCTGAACTTCTTAAGGATCTACATTTCAAGTTTACTAATGATGGAAAGTAAACTCGCAATTTGAATCATTACGAAGGTCGGATTTAAGCAATTTGTAAATCTCCAAAAACTTGGGCTTCAGATAGCTCATTTTTTCACACACAATTCTTTTTTTTGTTTTTGTTAATTCTAGAGAAAGAGGAGAATTTTGGGGTCTTGGGGATGCAATGAATTTCTTCCTTTTAATATATAAGAAACAAACATCGATGTATTTGGTTTCTAATATCAAAGATCACATGCAATTTATGAGAAGCAATCTCCTTTTTGTTGCATGTACATAATATTAGTGTTATTAATTGTTGAATCAAACCAATAAGTCAATTATGTATAACTTGCCATAGTACTTCATGGTTGAGAAATAAATTTATTTTAAAGTTAGCCATTAATCCACTAATTATGGAAATATAATAAATAGTACAATGAATTCTAGGACTTACCTACTTTAGCAAGATATAAATGACTATTTCAACTTTCTCTTATGAGATCAAGATTCTTCACACATGTATAAACGCTAGCATTAAACTAATTTCAAGTGTGTTTAATTTAACATGTACATATGTAATCACTTTAAAGGGCTTAAAGAAGATAAATGCTCTAATTGACAGGTGTTTTTCTAAACCACTTAGGCCCCCATATTGAGGGGACTAATTATTATTTTTCAATCATAGGTTATAAACTTTTTTATAAAAAAATAAATCTATTTGAAGAAAAACAAACTTTTCATATGTGAGGAAAGAATTACA
Organism: Solanum acaule; assembly: GCA_036250505.1. NCBI lineage: Eukaryota > Viridiplantae > Streptophyta > Magnoliopsida > Solanales > Solanaceae > Solanum > Solanum acaule. Next base: position 34,418 of record JAJOOR010000864.1, on the reverse strand, counting down.
AGAACGAGGGGGGACGTCGATTCTCCAGATTTTCTGGCTTACCTTTCCCTCAAACAACTACTCTTTCTGTTCCCAAAATATGTGTATATATATATAAAATCCAATTTGCCATATCTGGTGTAATATATCTCAAGAAAATTAAATGAATTGGATATAAAATTAATTGAAAAAGAATATTAAAAAAAAACTAAAACGAAAAATTTATTCACAATTTTTGCACCTTATAGAGATAGAAGAATAGATTGTTTAAAACAAGGTCTTCATTCGACTTTAACTTTCTCTACTAATGTATTTGAGTCAGCCCTGCTAATTGGGTGAATAAATAATACGAGCTCAAAAAAGTATCAACAAAGCAACTATTGATTCAAATTTTTGACTATCAATTAATTATATATCACATGAATCAAATAATTTCTCAAAATGAAAAACATTAATCCTATACCACAACGGAAAAAAAAAGAACGAACAAATATCAAAGCACATGGTAGAAATTGAAAAAAGAAACAATGCAAGAAATATTTACTATCAATTTAACCATAAAGCTAGAATACAAGAGACATTAAAAGAATAGCCTTACAATATTTAAAACAAATACAAATTCTAATATATTTATATAATAGAAGACATTACCATTTTCAAGTATTTCAAATGCAGTCTCATGTTTGCTAAAATCTTCAATGCTAAAATCTTTCATCAAATGCAAGGCCAAAAATGAAAATGAAATAATTAGAAAACAAACCAAACAAGAAGTTCAGTTTAGGTTTAATCAAATGAGAAAAGTGAAAATAAAGGTATCTCACTCACAATATGAAAACTAGTTATGGGAGAGAGAGAAAAATAGTGCACAAAAAAATATAAGAAAAACTATAATTTGTTGAGTGAGAGAAAGAGAAAGCTCAACAGGTTTTATACTACTGGGATAAGTGATCCTATACAATGTGGTCTATTGAGAATAGTATTCTAAGTTTGTCTAGATATACCACTAAGTCAAGGAAAGATGGTCTTAGCCGTTATTTTAATGGACACTGAAGACCGACTAAAATAGGAAAAAGGGTAAAAGAATTGATTATTTTTCTTTTTTTGTCTTGTTTTACTAAATATAAAGTCAAAGATTAGTTAATGGAAAAATATTCATATATATAATTATTTGGAGAATTTAAATTCGATTGACTAATAGTTTTAACATGCAGTAGTAAAAAATTATCTATAAATGGCCATTTTATCCAAAATTACTATATCACCCTTATATTTAAGAATTCAAAATTTTTTTCTTAACAATATAAAAATATTTAACATAATCAAATATTAGTTGAGATTACAGACGGTTACATTATTATTATATAATACACATTGACTTTGAAATGACACCAACAATAGATTATTAATTATTATAAGATCTGAAAAGAAAATAACTGAAATTTAAATAATAAATTTTGAGGTTTTGAATCCATTTTATTTTATATAATTGATCTTCTTTGAACTATATACTAATATTTTAGGATAAAGACCTTCATTTTAACCTCGTGGAGGGAGAGAGGTTGTTTCGAAAAGACCCTCGATTCAGATGCAACAATTCTATATATAAAGAAGACAATATATCGAGCCTCAAGGAAACAGTTCATAGTCTACCAAAAGAAAGCAACAACTACAATAAAATAGTGCAATAACCAAGACATGATACACAATATACTAGGATAGAAAATTGAAATCAATAATGATGAATATAAAAAAAATAAGGACTACAATAAAATGACTAGTATAATGTCAAACACCAACCACCCTAATGAAAGAAATACTACACTACCTGGTAACCTTCTACCCTAAGACGTGTCCTCCACACCATCCAATCTAAAGTCATTTCTTTTGTAATTTGAAGCTGAGCAATATCTTGTTTTATGACCATGATGCTCAAATGATAACATAATGCATTTCTATCATCTTCTATGACTCTTTTATTATTGGCTAAATAAAATCGAATAGATCAAACTAAATAAATAAAAAAGGTTTAAATTTAAATTATACCAAATTGGATTTATTCGGTTTATTTTAGTAACAATCTAAGTACTTTAAATTGATGTACCCTGTTGGCATATTGATGTACCCTGAGGGTACTGTTTAATTTGCAGCCCCAAATAGAATGTAAGCTCCCCCATCATGCTCATCTCAAATTCACTACTCATCAAAGCTGCAAACTCTTTGTATAGTGAATATGAAGTAGCTCCAAATATAATATCATCTACATATACCTGTACAATCAACAGCTCCATACTTCTGGACTTTAAGAACAAAGTATTATCAATTTTGCCTCTCTTGAACCCGTCTGCTAGAAGGAATTTCGACAGGCGCTCGTACCAAGCTCAGGGAGCTTGATTTAGACCATATAGGGCTTTGTCCAGCTTCAGCACATGGTTTGGCAGATCAACATTTTCAAAACATGGAGATAGCTTAACATACACCTCCTCCTTCAGATACCCATTCAGGAAGGCACTTTTAACGTCCATTTGAAACAACTTGAACTCCATGTAGGCAACAAAGGCTATTAAAATTCTGATGGCTTCCATTCTACCTACAGGTGCAAAGGTCTCATCATAGTCAATCCCTTCCTCTTGATTATACCCTTACACCACTAGTCTAGAGTTGTTTCTGGTGATAGTTCCATGCTCATCAAGTTTGTTTCTGAAAACCCATCTAGTTGCGATAATGGTTCTGTTGAGAGGTCTGGGGACCAGGTGCCACACCTTACTTCTCACAAACTGATGAAGTTCTTCCTGCATTGATGTTACCCAATCAACATCCTTTAGAGCCTCCTTGATGTTTTTGGGTTCAATGGTGGATATGAAGGCTGAATATGCAACTAGATTTATTGTTTTGGATCTAGTTTGTATTCCAGAGTCAAGTGGAGAAACAAGATTGTCTAGAGGATGAGAAAATTGATGTTTCCATCCGGACTTTCTTGTTATATCCTCTTCAAGATCAGCAACAGATTTATCTTCTTCAGGCTCTTTGTTCTGAGAGTCTTTCTCCTGAGCTGCACCAGAGGGACCAGGTTTCTCTGTGGGTTCTGCACTGTTTCCTTCCTTTGAAATCTATTTATTGCTAGGAGTTTGGATTACCTTGTCTTGTTGACCATTCATCAGTTCCTCCAATTCAATGTCTTCATTATGTTCAGCTTTGTTCTTATCATCGGATTAATCAAATATCACATGCATACTTTCTTCAACACACATAGTTCTTTTATTGAAAACTCGGTATGCCTTATTGGTAGAGGAATACCCAACAAACACCCCTTTATCACTCTTGGCATCAAACTTGCAAAGATCATCCTTTCCATTATTCAACATGAAGCATTTGCAACCAAAGGTCTTCATATGAGCAATTGAAGGTTTCCTGTCATTCAGCAACTCATACGGGGTTTTCTTTATTACTGACCTGATGAGACATCTGTTTGTAACATAGCAGGCTGTGTTGACTGCTTTGCCCAAAAGTTTATTGCAAGTCCTGAGTTAATCAACATGGTTCTAGCAATATCCACCAAGGTCCTGTTCTTCCTCTCCACAAGCCTATTTTGCTGAGGATTTCTTTGTTCAAAGAAGTTGTGATGAATTCCATTTTCAGCACAAAAGACTTCAATTTGAGTATTTTCAAACTCTGTACCATGGTCTGATCTGATGCTTGCAATCTTGCAGTTAATCTTCAGTTAAGTTGATTTGGCAAAAGTGATCAGTAATCAAACTATCTCATCCTTGGTCCGCAATAACATGTTCTAGGTGAACCTTAAGAAATCATCAACAATTACCAGAATGTACTTCTTGCCTCCTTTGCTTTGAATTCTGACAGGTCCACATAGATCCATATAGAGAAGTTCTAGTGGTCTGGTTATGCATACACCTTTCTTGGGCTTGAAAGATGATCTCGTTTGCTTTGCCCTTACACAGGCATCACAAACTTTGTTGTCTATATACTTCAGCTTAGGCAGTCCACGAACCAGGTCCCCTGCAACAAGCTTGTTCAACAAGAACGAGCTTACATGTCCCAATTGTCTATGCCATAGATTTGCATTGTCAGTCTGAGCACTTAGACATGTGAGTCTGTCCCCTTCTATTGAGTCAAGATCTGCAACATACATATTTTTGAATCTTTTGGTAGACATAACAACTTTGTTAGTTGCACAGTTAGTAACTAGGCACCTGTGAGACAAGAATTTAACTTCATGTCCCTTATTGCAGATTTGAGATACACTTAAGAAATTGTATTTCAAACCATTCACATAGTGAACATTGTCTATGGAATGTTCTCTTGATCTTCTTATTTTCCCAATTTTGAGAATGAAACCCTCTTCCCATCACCAAACGACACACCACCCCCCTGGTGTGCTTCCAAAGAGAAGAAGTTTTGAGTGTCTCCAGTCATATGCTTTGAGCATCCACTTTCCATGTACCAGCACTGACTGCTTCCTCTCTTCTGCACAAGTATCACTTATTAGACTTAGGAACCCACTTAAAATGGAGTTCCTAAAAACTGTCAAAAGGTTTAATAAGAAACCTTCCTGTCCATGGGGGCAAAGTATTCTTACTAAAATGATAGTTGGGACCAGGTACCTTTTTCTTTTCTACATTTCCTTTTCTTGACTTGAGGAAGTTCTCCTGGATATCTTTTACTCTTTTTAGAGACTCACAATTTTTCTTCAGATGACCATTTCTTCCACAATGGGTACACAGAAGATTATCAGAGACAAAGACATATTTACTGTGAGGATTGTAGGGAGGTTCTATCTATTTACAACTTAAGCCCTTTTTGCTGTTGAACTTCTGATTAACTAAGTTTGAAAGGATCATAGACGAATCAGTCCATTTCAAGGAATAGTTTAGCTCTTCTTTTATCTTACTTAGGTCCTTCATTAGTTGATAATTCTTTTCAAGAGAAGCAACTAATTTAGACTCAGATGCCTTTAACTTCTCTTCTAATTCGACCTCAAATATATTGAGTTTTTGTTTCCCACCCTCAGAGGTACCAGGTCCCTCGTTAGGCTGCAGACTCTCAGTTTCTAGAATGCTTATCTTAACACTCATTTCAAACATTTTGAGAGTCAAGGTTTGCGTTTTGATCCTCACATAGACTCAGTTTTTTAGTTATCATCATATTCTCAATGTTTAATTCATCTATTGACTCAATTAGCACTGCAACAAGTTTTCTTAATCTTTTAATGGATAAAGTATCTAGGTCACTTTTAAGATAAAAACTGGTCACCTCATCATGGTTCTCTTCGTCGTCCGATTTTGCCATCAGAGAGAAAATAGAGTTGAACACGGTTTCATCATCTTTGACGACCATCATCGAGACATCTTCATGACTGTCTTTTTCTTCCTCGGATTCGCTGGAGCCAATTCCCCAGACTGCAAAGGCTTTTTTCACTACTTGATCAATGTGAGCCTTTCTTTTGGCATAGTTTGGGACCTAGTCTCTTCTACGAGGTTTGAAGTCCTGAGTTTCCGTCTTCTGGCTTTGAAAGTCCCTCGTGAAATGTCCAGGCTTCCCACATTTATGGCAAAGATCATTTGCATTTGCTACCCTAATGGTAGACCCTTTCTTCTGAAACCCTCCATGCCTCTTGATTATCTTCTAGAACATTCTGGTGAGGTATACCATCACATCCTCTTCTTCATAATTCAGAGACATCTTCAAGGCTACTAATTTCTCTTTCTTTCCTTCCTTCACAGTTGACCCCTATTGCATGTTTAGCTCGTAGGTTTGAAGGTTTCCAATTAAATCATCCATGGTGAGTACCTTCACATCTCTTGCTTCAGTGATAACATTCACTTTCCTCTCCCTTGACTTGGGAAGTACCCTGAGAATATTTTGAACTTGTTTGCTTGTGTGAATAGGCTCACCAAGACATTCTTAGTTCGTTTGTAATGGAAATGAACCTTGTATGCAACTCGTGGATGGTTTCACCTTCCTTCATACTGAAATTCTCATATTGAGTTGTTAGCATAGCTACCTTGGACTCCTTTACTTGGGTCGTTCCTTCATGAGTTGTTTTGAGATAGTCCCATATTTCTTTGGTCGTCTCGCACACAGAGATTTTGTTGTACTCATCTGGACCAATCCCACACACTAGCAGCTTCTTTGCTTTATAATTCTTTTCTATCTTTTTCCTACCAGCTTCATTGTATTCCCTTCTAGTTTTTGGAATCACTTTTGTGAGTTCTCCTTCCACTACATCTTTGGTGGGTATGTATGGTCCGTCAAGAATAACATCCCACAGCTCAGTATCTTTAGCATTGATGCAGTCATGCATGCGCGTCTTTCACCATCCATAAAATTACCCGTTGAATCGAGGTGGTCTAGTGGTGGACTGACCTTCTTCTAGGCTCGGTGGAGTAGCCATTCCTTCAAGATATTTTCTTTTCTTGGTGTTACCCAAATAGAAAAGTCAAGCTCTAGTACCACTTGTTAGAATGTATGCGTCCACTAGCTACGATAGGACTAGGTACTTAATACAGTTGCGATAGATAAAAGAAGATACTGAAAGTTAAGATAGCACACACAACTTTACGAGGAAACCTCCTTGCTCAAGTGAGTAAAACCACGACCTGTCTCACAAGATTTTCAACTGTTTTTACTAACCTTCTCAAGCAAAAGTAAAACACAGTTTACAACCACACAAGAGATTAACCTCCTAATCTCTATTCTAAGTAATACAAACTATTACTTAATAAGCCAAAGCAATGCCTGCATTGCCCACTATACTAACCCTCACTGATTAATATAGACTTTTAACATAAGACACAAAGTGTCCCTCAACTAAGTTCTTACAGTGATTCACACAAGTTTTGAAACGTTTCTAACACAAGTTAAATAAATCCTACAATGTAAGATCAACTACAAGCAATCAATATAATAGCAGGTTCAGGAAGTAAATCGTTAGTTTATGAGGTCCCTTGCTGTTTTGTTGAAGCTTGAATATTCTCTCTTTGAATGAATGAATGATATGATTTTTTGTCTTGTTGAATATATCAACCATAAAGAGTTAATAACTGTTAGACAAACAACCTTGTCCATTCTGATTGGTGTGGTACACTGACGACCTCACCAAACTCTTATGTGACAACTTTTAAGCTGTATAACACATGGACCTGGACTAACAGACTGTAACACCTCGCTATTTAAAAGAGCTAGAAAGAGTTAGAATTGGAACTCGTTATTTTACGAAAGAATGAAAAATTTGGAAAATTTTCAAGTTATGTTGGGTCAACTTCAAATGACCATAACTCGTAGATCATGAAGATTTAGGTGTGCTTCCAGATACTATAGAAAAAATCTTGGAATTATCTTTCCAACGCCGCCTAGTTTGCATGATTCTGAGTTTGTATGAGTGAGATATGCCCATTTGAAGTTGGGCTTACAAATAAGTAAAGTCTAAAACCGGATTTTGGAAGGGTATTTTGGTCTTTTCCTTATCCAATTATTTTATTTCGTTTTTAGGATATTATTTGGGGTCTAATCAGAATTATATCAGTTTAGAAAAATTGAAAATTCACTCTAGGGCTTGGAGAAAAGAGAAAAGAGGAGAAAGGAGAAGAAAGTTCAAGATTCATCGATTTCTTGAAGATTTTCGTGTGAATTTGGCCAAGGGTTAATCCCTACCAGGTATGTGAGATCACATAGTGTTGGGTTAGTTCACCCACACTCCAATCATTATTCAATTCAGCGAAGTTGTATAGTTTTGAAAGCAAATCCTATGAGTTCTTGTGTTTGATTCATGTATTTAGGAGTGAATTTCAAGTTGAATCTTGTATATATTGAGGGTATAGTCGATTCTAAGTATTTGGGGAAAGAACTAAGTGAAATTAAAGGGTTTAGAGTTGAAAAACGAAGGAGAAATTTTGTCCAAAATCTGGGTAAAGGGGTTGGGGCGCCGCGCCTCTCGACGCGGCCCAAATTCGTCTCTGAAAAATGACCTTTGGGGCGCCGCGCCAGCCAGAGTACCCCAAGTCATTCTCTGAAGTTTCAGGGCTGGCTCCCCGCGCCACTTAGAGCGCCAGGGACGCCAGTTCTTCCCACTTTTCCCCCCTTCTTTCCGTACTAGTTTCTTAGGAACGTACTTATGTTTCCTAGTTGATTCCAACACTCTAAGGTACGTCTAAACATCATGAAATCATCCATAAATATGAAATCATGAACGTTGAATCCATAATTCAATTCAAGGAAAGTGAAGAGTCAAGCTAAGGAGTTAAGAATCAGGTCAAGAGAAGTTCATAAGAGTTTTTCAAAAGTCTTTTACAAATGTTTTAACTTCGTTTTAAGGCTTAAGCTTTGAGTTAACTAAAGAATAAGAGTAAGAGTTCATTTTTTCAAAGATTATACAGGAACTAAGTATTCCCAAGAGTTAAAATGTTTTCACATTTGAGCAAGAAAGGAAACACTGATTTCCAAGAGAGCTTTTAAGCTAAGTTTTGAGTAATTATCTCAAACCAAAGAAAGAGTTTTTTTTAAAATTATATGAGCTAAGTATATTTTTGGGAGTAGTATTGAGCACCGATATGGGGATGCGAGTTCATAATAACTCAAGTCTCCATAAACCATGTAGCCATCATGGGTAGAAAAGGATCATACTTTTTAGATGATTCCTTAGTGATTTTTAGCATAGACTAGTGGATCAACTTAGTTAAGGCATTCTATATGACGGCAAAGTATAGTACAGTTTTGGCAGCGTGGGCAAGACGCTGTATCACCACTTAGGCTCATAGTGGTGGTTGTCGGTTAGAGAAACTCCCATAGAAACTATGTTACTTTATTATATGAGTAAACTGAGTTGTTATTGCATTTCTTTAACAAATTGAATTGCTACCTACTGTTTTAAAGGCTTTGTACAACTGCACCCTATTTATTGTTGCGTACTTTGCATTTGAGTTAAGTTGTTCATGAGTTGAGTAATGCCAAAGTAAGTGTTTCTTTCAGATTCCTTTCAAGCTTATGTTATGTTTAGTATTCCCCTCGCATACTCGTACATTCAATGTACTGATGCCATTTTTCCTGCATCGTTTCATGATGTAGGCACAGGTAAGCGGGATCAGCATCCAACGCCTCGTTGATTCAGTTGAGCACTCAGAGTCAGTTGGTGACCCTCCTTGCTTTTCGGCGGATCCTTTATTATCTTGTTTTGATTCAGTACTTTAGCTTTTAGGATGATCGGGCGGTCTTGTTCCGACATCCCTCTTTGTTTTAGAGGCTTCATAGACGAGTAGTTATAGTTCTTTAGTCTTTCCGGTTTCAGTTGTATACGTTAAAACTTGAGTTGCCATTTTGGCTAAGTTATTATATCTTAAGTTATTGCATGAGTTATATTTTGAGACTATTTCTTATGTTTAAGTCTTCCGCTGAGTAAGTATGCCAGGCCAAGGGTTCAATTGGGGCCAACAATGGTTCTCGAGTGCCTGTCCCACCCAGGGTGTAAGCTCGGGGCGTGACAAACTTGGTATCAGAGCACAGAGTTCAAGAGTCCTAGGGAGTCTATCAAGCCGTGTCTGTAGAGTCCTAGTTATCAGTGTGAAGCGCGCCACATCTATAATTAGGAGGCTGCAACACTTAGGAAATTATCTCACTTTTGTCACACTCATTTCGTGCGTTAGATTTTTTTCTCTAAAAAGTTTCTTCTAATTCGTGCTTGCACGTGTTTTTAGTTAATCATGCCTCCATGAAGAGCTGTCTGAGGTCGTCCTGCTAGGAGGAACGTCGAGGAGTAAGGGGTACCTAATGCACCTGAAGTGCAACCCCAAGGAGAAGTCCCGAATGTTGAGTTCAGGGAAGCGATCAGGATGTTAAGACAAGTTGTGACCAACCAAGCTGGGAAACAAAGAGGGGCTCGACAAGAAGAAGTTGATACTTCGAGGATCCCAGAGTTCTTGAGGATGAATCCTCCAAGTTTCACTGGTTCAAGCACTACTGAGGATCTAGAGAACTTTATTGAGGAAATGCAAAAGGTATTTGAAGTTATGCACATTGTCGATACTGAGCGAGTAGAACTAGATGCATATCAACTAAAGAATGTTGCTAGGACTTGGTTTGACCAGTGGAAGAAGGGTAGAGCTGAGGGAGCACCACCTGCGAGTTTTGAGGAGGCCTTCTTGGGGTGTTTCTTTCCCCAAGAACTGAGAGAGGCCAAGGTATTAGAGTTTCTCACTCTTAAGCAAGATTCACTAAGTGTTAATGATTATGGGTTGAAGTTCACCCAACTATCCCGTTATGCTCTGTAGATGATTGCAGATATGAGGAGTAGAATGAGTTTGTTTGTTGCTGGGCTATCTCGTCTGTCGAGTAAGGAAGGTAAGGTAGCCATGCTAATTGGGGACATGGATATAGCGAGGTTAATGGTCTATATGCAGCAAGTTGAGGAAGAGAAGCTCAGGGATATGGAGGAATTCAGAAATAAGAAGGCTAAGACGTAAAGGAATGAGTTAGGGCAACAAAGAAATAATGTGAACCGGTCTTCTTTCCAATAAAAGCAAAAGGGACCTACTCCATCATCTGCTAGTGCATGCACCCAGAAACAAAGGTGAGTACAATAGTCAGAATTCACAGCACTTCAAAGCTAGACCTGCATAGTCTCAGGGTTGTGCGGCACAAGGAGGTAACTAGTCTCCTACATGTTCTAAGTGTGGTAGGACCCACCCAGGTAAATGTCGCGATGGCTCTACAAGTTGTTTCAAGTGTGGAAAAGAGGTTCACTTCATGAAACAATGCCCTAAGAACCGACAAGGTAAAGGGAATCAGGGCAATAGAGCCCAATCTTCATCAGTTTTTCCACCAGATAGGGCTGCACCTAGAGGAGCTACTTCCAGTACTAGCGGAGGAACAAACTGCCTTTATGTGATCACTAGCCATCAAGAGTAAGAGAATTCCCCAGACGTTGTCACTGGTATGATCAAAGTATTTACTCTTAATGTTTATGCTTTGCTAGATCTAGGAGAAAGTTTATCTTTTGTGACTCCTTATGTTGCAAATAATTTTGATGTTCTTCTTGAGAAACTCTGTCAACCCTTTTGTGTTTCTACACCTGTTGGGCAGTCTATTCTAGTTGAGCGGGTATATCGTGATTGTGTCATTTCCATCAATCAGAAGGACACCATAACTGATTTAGTCGAATTAGACATGGTGGATTTTGACGTCATTCTAGGTATGGGCTGGCTTCATGCCTGTTATGCCTCAGTTGGTTGTAGAACTTAAGTTGTCAAGTTTCAGTTTCCAAATGAGCCAGTCTTAGAGTGGAAAAGTAGTTCAGCAGTGCCTAAGGGTCGTTTTATTTCGTACCATAAGGCAAGAAAGTTAGTTTCCAAGGGGTGTGTTTATCACTTAGTCCGAGTTAATAACTCTAATGTTGAGATACCTCATATTCAGTCAGTTTCAGTAGTAAAAGATTTCGAGAAGTCTTTCCTGATGATCTTCCCGGAGTCCCTCCTGAGAGAGAAATAGACTTCGGTATAGACATTCTTTAAGATACTCGTCCTATCTCTATTTCATCATATAGAATGGCACCAACAGAGTAGAAAGAGTTAAAAGAGCAGTTGAAAGATCTCATAGATAAAGGTTTCATTCGACCCAAGTGTCTCACCTTGGGGCGCTCCGGCCTTATTTATGAGGAAGAAGGATGGTTCCCTTAGAATGTGTATAGATTATCGCTAGTTGAACAAGGTTACCATCAAGAATAAGTATCCTCTTCCGAGAATTGATGATCTTTTCGATCAACTTCAGGGTGCTACTTGTTTCTCTAATATATACCTCAGATCAGGCTACCATCAGTTAAGAGTAAAGGACTGTGATATTCCAAAGACATCATTCAGGACCCGTTATGGCCATTATCAGTTCCTAGTTATGTCCTTTGGTTTGACCAATGCGCCTGCTGCATATATGGACCTTATGAATAGAGTATTCAAACCTTATTTAAATATGTTTGTTATCGTATTCATTGATGACATACTAATCTATTCAAGGAATAAGGAAGATCATGCTAGCCATCTCATAATAGTTCTCCAAACTCTACAGGATATAGAGTTGTATGCCAAGTTCTCCAAGTGTGAATTTTTGCTTGAGTCTGTGGCATTCTTAGGCCACATTGTGTCTGGAGAGGGAATTAAAGTTGATACTCAGAAAATAGAGGCAGTGCAGAATTGGCCTAGACCCACGTCTCCAACTGATATTAGGAGTTTCTTGGGTTTCGCTGGCTATTATAGAAGGTTCATAGAGGAGTTATCATATATTTCATCCCCTTCCAAGTTTACCCAGAAAATAGTGAAATTTCAATGGTATGAAGCTTGTGAGAAAAGCTTTGAGGAGTTGAAAAAGAGGTTGACTACTGCCCAATATTGACCTTACCAGAAGGCACACAAGGCTTTGTTATTTATTGTGATGCGTCTATAGTTGGTTTGGGTTGTGTGTTAATGCAGAATGACAAGGTTATAGCTTACGCCTCTAGACAGTTGAAAGTTCATGAGAGGAACTACCCAACCCATGATCTAGAGTTGATTGCCGTAGTATTTGCTTTAAAAATATGGCGCTATTATGTTTATGGTGTTCATATGGATGTGTTCACCAATCACACGAGTCTTCAGTATGTGTTTACTCAGAAAGAGCTTAATCTCAGACAAAAGAGGTGGTTAGAATTATTCAAGGATGATGACATGAGTATTCTTTATCACCTAGCTAAGGCTAATGTTGTTGTTGATGCCTTGAGTCGGTTTTCTGTGGGTAGTACTGCCAATTTCGATGAAGATAAGAAAGAACTAGCAAAGGATGTGCATAGTCTTGAACACCTGGGAGTTCACCTAATGGATTCCACCGAAGGAAGAGTAGTGGTGATGAATGGGGCTAAATCATCATTAGTGTCAGAAGTAAAAAAGAACCAGGATCAAGAAACTATTTTGCTTGAATTGAAAGCAAATGTTCGTAAGCAAAAAGTATTGGCTTTTGAACAAGGGGGAGATGGTGTATTGCAGTACCAAGTAGGTTGTGTGTACCAAGGGTGGATGAGCTCCAAGAAAGGATTATAGAGAAAGCTCATAGCTCCAGATATTCCATTCATCTGGATTCCACAAAGATGTATCATGACTTGAGAGAGGTTTATTGGTGGAGTAGTATGAAGAAGGCATTGTAGAGTTTGTCGCTAAGTGTCCGAATATCCAACGAGCTAAAGTAGAGCATCAAAGCGCGGTGGTTTGGCTCAAAATATAGAACTTCCGAAATGGAAGTGAGAGATGATTAATATGGATTTCATCACAGGTTTACCAAGGTCTCGCAGGTAGCATGATTCTATTTGGGTGATTGTTGATCGAATGACCAAATCAGCCCACTTTTTATCGGTAAAGACTACCTATTTAGCAGAAGATTATGCTAAGTTTTATATCCAAGAGGTGGTCAGACTTTATGGGGTTCTGATTTCCATTATTTCAGACAGAGGTGCGCAATTTACTACACAGTATTGGAAGTCATTCCAAAAGGCTTGGGTTCTAAAGTAAACTTAAGTACTGCATTTCATCCGCAGACAGATGGGAAAGGAGAGCGCACTATTTAGAACTTAGAGGATATGTTGAGGGCTTGTGTGATTGATTTCAAAGGTAATTGGGATGATCACCTACCTCTTATTGAATTTGCTTACAACAATAGTTACCACTCAAGCATCCAAATGGCTCCATATGAAGTTCTTTATGGGAGAAGATGCAGATCTCCTATTGGATGGTTTGAAGTTGGTGAAGCTGGGTTGATAGGACCAGACTTAGTTCATCAAGCTATGGAGAAGTTGAAAGTCATTCAAGAGAGGTTGAAAACATCACAGAGTCGTCAGAAATCCTACACTAATTAGGAGAAGGGAGTTACAGTTCGAAGTAGATGATTGGCTCTACTTGAAAGTTTCACCCATCAAGGGTGTTATGAGATTTTGTAAGAAGGGGGAGCTTAGTCCCTGGTATTTTGGCCCTTACACAATATCCAAAAGGGTTGGTAATGTAGCTTATGATGAGTTGGAGCTACCACAAGAGTTAGCCATGGTTCATCCGGTATTTCACATCTCCATGTTGAAGAAGTGCATGGGCGATCTTTCATTCATCATACCAACTGAAGATATTGGGATCAAGGATAACTTATCCTATAAGGAGATTCTAGTTTAGATTCTAGATCGCCAAGTTTGCAAGTTGAGAACTAAAGAGCTAGCATCAGTCAAAGTTCTTTGGAAGAACTAGTTTGTTGAGGAATTAGCTACATGGGAAGCTATCACGACCCAAGGGTATACCCTAGGTGTAACATGGCGTACTTGAACCCGAAGGGGTCTCATACAAGCCCTTAGCATATCATAACATAGGATAATAGAAGAGTATGGAAAATTTTAAAACTTTTATCCATACAATCGAAAACTTTTCATAAAATGCAAGCGGAAGTCTTTACTACTCTTTTGTCTCAAACCATCTAATATAACTCTTGAATAAAACTCTTGGGACGCAGCCCATATAAAAGTCTAAAATATAAATAAATGACATAAAGGAAAATAGTGGGTTTGTCCTCGTAGCTATGAGGACTCACCAAATCTTCACTCCTTTGCTCTTTGGAACTCTAGCTTCAAGATTGGAACTCAAATCTCCGGAATCCTACATTTAGAATGTAGGCAAAGTATGCATTAGTACGAAATGTACTAAATATGTTAGCTATCATAAAACATAAGAGCATATAATAAGGGTTAGTCAACATAAGACATAATCCAACACTTCATAAAAACATCAACTATAAGCATAAGAGACAATATCATAATAATAAGAAAAGTCTCCAATATAGGCATCATATAAGCATTTATTCAATTCTCTTGTCATCTATACCATAATAGCACTATTCTTAAGTAGCCTCCAAAGCATACTTGTGCAATGCATAAATAGCATCCCATAATACCATCCAATCTAAGTATCCATTTTTTGGTCATCTTAAACATAGTCTATATGCATGGTCAAGTCTTAGGCTCTTTTACCATAAGGGCACTATACTCCAAAGTAACCTCAAAGCACATTTGTGCAATGCATGAAAGGCATCCCATAAAACCATTCACACTAAGTATAACCTTGAATTCAACATAGTCATACCTACCCTCCTTTGGTCTCATTCTTTAGCTTACTCCATATAGACAAGGGAACTACCATCCTTAGTCAATCATATCATGGAAGGCAACTATAGCACAATCCTATCTCAAGATACATCACTCAAAATAACTCTTTCTTGAATAACCCTAAGGCATACTTGTGCAATACATGAATAGCATCCCATAATACTATTCATGCTAAGTACTACTTTTAGGTTCTCATACTAATACTTCTTGGTTTGGAACCTAGTTCCTCTCTTTAACTTTAGAATACTATGAGGTACTCCCCTTAAGCACATCTTAGTTCGTTATTAGGTTGAACCCTATGAGACACTTCTTTAAGCATGTCTAAGTTCATTATTAACATGGACCCTATGAGATACTACCTTAAGCATGTCTTAGTCCATTTATACTCTTGAACACTATGAGGTACTTCATTAAGTAAGACTTAGTTCATTTATGCTTTTGAACACTATGAGATGCTTCTTCAAGCATGTCTTAGTTCATTGGATATGGAGATTACTACTAGAAACCTTAACTCAACTATGTGAAGGCTTCCATCTCATGAGACCTAACTTTGGGAAAACCCACACTCTACTACGTAAGAGTTCCCCCTTTAACTTGGATAGTCCTCACATCAACTGGGTGTGGTTCTTCTTTCAACTTGGAGCCCGGACCCTCTCTTGTGTGACACTCCATCTCATTGTCAATATCCACTTGAGGCCAAGCATACACCCAAGATTTACACTATTAAGCCTTGCTTAATACTCATGTCTCATGGAAATATGTTCTTGACAACCAATCCATGTTCAAGTAATTCTATCACTTTATACTTTCAAGTATTCATAAGGTAGTTTAGGTGAGTATAGGCCTTTCACCACAATTATACCTATTAAACTTCTATTCATCACATTAACTTTACTCTCAAAGCCCTAGTGATTCAACATTCATGACTACATGCCTTACTCTCAAAGGTTTACTTCATTCTATCCTTATTCACATCTAGATTACAAGACATTCAAGTCATAAGCTTCATCTTTAAGCAATTCTAATCACATTCCTCATTGTCAAGAGATTCTAGTCATAATTCATCATGTAAGACCAATCTCAAGCATTACAAATCAAGACCCATCATATTCACATTATTCTAGTTCAATTCATGTATATAGGGTTCTAGACTTGGACAAATTTCTAGTCGAAGCATTTATTTATAGAAGATCACCTTGACCTTCAATTTCACCTTCCATGGCAATAACCCACATAATTCAACTTCATCAATTAGACTTGGGTAACCATGGAAATCACGTAAATTCATCATAATATCACAATTGAATGCTAAATCAATCATAATTCATCAATGCCCACTTAATTGGGTCTACATACTACATAACCCACAACATTGAAGAAACCCTAACTTGAATTGGGGATTTTCTTCATGAAATTGGGGAATTCTAGGGGGCTCTATGGGTGGAAGAACCCATAGATGAATAATCTAACATACCTTTATTCAAAGCCCTACACAAGCTTTCAACAATGGAATCTTTGTTCTTGACCTAAGCTTCAAGCTCTATCTTCTTCTTCAAGTCTTGGGTTTTCTAGAGAGGGAAATATTTGAGAGGAGAGTATTTTTGGGTTTTGATTCTAATTGACTTAGTTGGGGTGGTTAATGACTTGAAATAGTCTATATAGGTGTACAAAGTCCATGTAAAATGACCCCCACTTGATATCAACTAAAAAGGAATTTCCCATTTTAACGCCACTTAGGCAGCCCACTCCTAGGCACCACGAGAGGGCCTCACGAGCCGTGGTCAAGACCACGAGTTGTGGTCCTTTCCATGGTCCTTGGGAAGTGGCTAAGGCTTGAGGTCTTAGCCTCCCACAAACTAAGGCTTCTTCACGAGCCTTCCCACAATCCGTGAAGTGGCTCGTGAAGATGAGCCATTTTGAGGTAGCCTTTAGGGAGCTACTGCCTTGCCTTCACGAACCACACCACGAGCTATGGTAGTGGTCGTGGAGTTGAGGCAGTGTGCTTCCAAACTTGGGCAGCCTTAGCCTTGGCTTGGGCCTTGCCCCCTTGGCCTTGGCTCTTGCCCCTTGCCTTGGCCCTCACTAAGCCCTAGATGGTCTACTAGTTTACGGGGTATTACAGAAGCTGAGGAAGATATGAAGAAGAGATATCTACATCTCTTTGAGCCCGGAGAAATTCCAGATCAAGGTACTAATTCTCTTTTTAGTACTCTATAATTTATATACTTGATGTGTTAGATTTGCTTGTTGGGTGTTTGAACTAAATGATTGATGTTACCCCCTTTGGCTAGTAAGAGTAGTCTCATTCGAGGACGAATGTTCCCAAGGGGGAGATATTGTAACACCTCGCCATTTGAAATAGCTAGAAAGAGTTAGAATTGGAAATAGTCATTTTAGGAAAGAAAGAAAAATCTGGAAATTTGTTTAAGTTATGTTAAGTTTGAGTTTTGGGTCAACTTTAAACGACCATAACTCCTAGCTCAGGATGAGTTAGGTGTGCTTCCAGATACCGTAGGAAATATCTTGGAATTATCTTTCCAACTCCGTAGAGTTTGCACGATTCCAAATTTGTATGATTGAGATATGCCCATATGAAGTTGGGCTGTTCAAATAAGGAAAGTATAAAACCGGATTTTGGAAGGGTATTTTGGTCTTTTCCTTACCCAATTATTTTATTTCATTTTTAGGAATTTATTTGGGGTCTAATCAGAATTAGATCAGTTTAGAAAAATTGGAAATTCACGCTAGGGCTTGGAGAAAAGAGAAAAGAGGAGAAAGGAGAAGAAAGTTCAAGATGCATCGATTTCTTGAAGATTTTCGCGTGGATTTGGCCGAGGGTTAATCCCTACAAGGTATGTGAGATCACATAGCATTGGGGTAGTTCACCCACGCGCCAATCATGATTCAATTTAGCGAAGTTTTATAGTTTTGAAAGAAAATCCTATGAGTTCTTGATGTTAATTCGTTTGAAATCTTGTGGATTCTTGTTGTTGAAGTTCTTGAGGTTGATTCATGTATTTAGGTGTGAATTTCAAGTTGAATCTTGTATATATTGAGGGTAAAGTCGATTCTAAGTGTTTGGGGAAAAAACTAAGTGAAATTAGAGGGTTTAGAGTTGAAAAACGGAGGAATTTCGTCAAAAATCTGGGTAAATGGGTTGGGGAGCCGCACCTCTCAGCGTGGCCCAAATCAGTTTCTAAAATATGACCTCTGGGGCGGTGCACCAGCCAGAGTGCCCCAAGTCATTCTCTGAAGTTTTAGGGCTGGCACCCCACGCCTCTCAGAGCGCCAAGAACGCTAGCTCTTCCCATTTTTCCCCCTTCTTTCCATACTAGTTCCTTAGCAATGTACCTATGTTTCCTAGTTGATTCCAACACTCTAAGGTACATCTAAACATCATGAAATAATCCATAAATATGAGATCATGAACCTTGAATCCATAATTCGATTCAAGGAAAGTTAAGAGTCAAGCTAAGAAGTTAAGAATCAAGTCAAGAGAAGTTTATAAGAGTTGTTCAAAAGACTTTTACAAACATTTTAACTTCGTTTTAAGACTTAAGCTTTGAGTTGACTAAAGCATAAGAGTAAGAGTTCATTTCTTCAAATATTATACGAGAACTAAGTATTCCCAAGAGTTAAAATGTTTTCACATTTGAGCAAGAAAGGAAACACCGATTTCCAAGAGAGCTTTTAAGCTAAGTTTTGAGTAATTATCTCAAACCAAAGTAAGAGTTCTGTTTTAAAAACATATGAGCTAAGTATATTTTTGGGAGTAGTATTGAGCACCGATATGGGGATTTGAGTTCATAATAACTCAAGTCTCCATAAACCATGTAGCCATCATGGCTAGAAAATGATCATAATTTTTAGATGATTCCTTAGTGCTTTTTACCATAGACTAGTGGATCCACTTAGTTAAGGCGTTCTATATGACGGCAAAGTATAGGACAGTTCTGGCAGCGTGGGCAAGACGTTGTATTACCTCTTAGGCTCATAGTGGTGGTTTTAGGTTAGAGAAACTCCCACAGAAACTATGTTACTTTATTATATGAGTAAATTGAGTTGTTATGGCATTTCTTTAACAAATTGAATTGCTACCTACTATTTTAAATGCTTTGTACAACTGTACCCTATTTATCGTTGCGTACTTTGCATTTGAGTTAAGTTGTTCATGAGATGAGTAAAGCCAAGGTAAGTGTTTCTTTCAGATTCCTTTCAAGCTTATATTATGTTTAGTATTCCCCTTGCATACTCGTACATTCAATGTACTAATGTCATTTGCCCTTCATCATTTCATGATGCAGACACAGGTAACCAGGATCAGCATCCAGTGCCTCGTGCCAAAAGGAAAGGAAATCTTGAATAACTAACTCTTTGAGAACAAATATTTCCAAGCAAATCTTGAATAACTAACTCTTTGAGAACAAGCTAGACCTGATAATTCAAATCTTAAGGAATCGTGCCAAAAGGAAAGGAAAAACCTTAACATGCCTTACTTTGGAGCTTTAAAGTCCTAATTCCCAAACTCCACTGGTGAAGTCGGTCAAAATCTTTGTACACTGCATCTAGTCTTCAAACTTGTAAAACAACTTCTTTGTTTCTTTACTTCAGCAACCGCCAAATACATAATATGGTCTCCATAGATGAATTGTATAGATAAGAAATATTCATTTGATTTTTTTTTCTAATTCTAGCACCTTGAATCACGTATGACTTAAGCTACACACTTAATACTCCAAATGTTATAACTTCTTACCACTAATAATGGGGAAATCTTAGGCAGCCAAGAATAGAATACGTATGAGGAGAGAGATAAAGTTAATTGCTATATCTATTAAGGTATTAAGAACAACAATCAAGAAAGGCACTTTTCTAACAAGTAATGTCCACTTATCATATATATAAAAGATAAGGGTACTCATTATTATATTATACACATATATATATTCATGTACTAAACTGTTGTCCACTTCCACCATTTCCACGTGGAAGTGGGGTAATCCAACACCGCCATTTTCCTAATTATAAACTCGAGTATTGCATAGGATCATGGTAAAATACATATTGTCAAGCCCCGAGCCTACACCCCGGAGGTGGCTGGCACTCGAGAACCATAGCTGGCCCTAAGCGAACCCTTGGTTTGGTTTGGCTTACTTACTCAGCGGAAGATTATATGCAATAATAAAGGAATTCGAATGCTAAACAACTTAACTGTCTCAAACTAAACTCATACTGTTTTGAAAATAAACATTTAACTTAGCCAAAATGGCAACTCAAATTTGAACATAAGTCAATAACAAAATGATGACGAATGAACTAACATTTGACTGACTATCTATGAAGCCTCTAAAACAACTGAGATGGATGTCGGGACAGGCCCACAACATCCCAATGAACTATGTAATACTGAAAGTAAACAAAAAGGATCCTCTGGAATGCAAAGAGGCTCACCAACAGACTCTGAACTGCTCACTGGATCAACGATGCGCTGGATGCCGATCCTAGTTACCTACATCTGCATAATAATATGATGCATGCCAACTGGCATCAGTACAATGAATGTACGAGTATGCGTGTTGGAATGCTAAACACAACATAGGCTTGAAAAGAATCTGAAAGGAACTGAAGAACTTACCTGGCTCAACTCAATTCAACATAACTGAACTCATTTTAATATAAATCAGTTTAAAACAAGTGCAATATAAAGAAAAGCTATTTAAAACATGATGTCAACTCTGTGTGTATGAAAAGATACAAATAACTCTTAGATGTATGTAAAAATACAAATAAACTGATGTATATAAAAATACAAAGTACTGATGTGGGAGTTTCTCTAACCGACAACCATCATATAAGAGCTATTGTGATGATACAACGATCTCCCTCACACTGCCAACGCATCCTATACCCTGCCAGGGGTATAGGACCTAAATTACTAAGTGGATCCACTAGTCTATACGAAAAGAATTCGTCTAAAAAGTATGACCCTTTTCTACCCATGATGGCTACATGGTTTATGGAGACGTGAGTTATCTGAACTCAAGCTCATCCCCATATCGGTGCTCAATACTATTCCAAAAATATGATACTAGCTCTTTATGTTTAAAACAAACTTCTTTCTGTGATTTGAGATAATTGCTCAAAACTTAGCTCAAAGGCTATCTTGGAAATCAAAGTTTCCCCTCTTGCTTAATTATGAAAGCATTTACTCTTTTCTGAAAATTAGCTCAAAGGCTCTTTGGAAATCAAGATTTTCCTTTCTTGTTTAAATGTGAAAACATTTAAAACCCTTTGGGAATACATAGTCCCCATATACTTTCGAAGAAATGATCTTCAAGCTTTACTCTTTACTCTTTACTCAACTAAAAACTTAAGTCTTAAAACAAAGTCAAAACGTTTGTAAAAGACTTTTTAAAAAAAACTTTATGAACTTCTCTTAACTTAACTCTTGACTTCTTGACTTATCTTTACTTGACTCCTAACTGATCCTTAAATTGAATTATGGATTCAAGGATCGTGATTTGTGATTGGAAAGATCTCATGATGTTTAGGAATGAATTTAGATAGCTAAACATGAGAAAAAGACCAAAAATCAATATCTGAGGGTGGGTCCGCGAAGCGGAGACATATTTTATTTTTAGTTTCGAAAATGACTTCTAAGGAAGAAGACTCCGTGATGGCTCCGCGATGCGAAACGAAAATTCCCAAAACTGGGAACCAGCTCCACAATGCGCCACTGATGTCAGATTTCGTTTGACGAAATCTCTTCTTCGTTTTTCTGCTCTAAACCATCTAAACTTTGTAGGTTCTTTTACCCAACACTTCGAATCGATTAAATGTTCAAAGTACATCAGATTATACTCAAAATCAAACCTAAAATCACATATTAGGATCAAACAACTCCTCAACGAATTCAGTGAAACAAGAATCTAATGAAACTTTAACAAACCCATTCAAGAACTCAATTCTCAACTTAACTGAAAAGGAAAAGTAAAGACTCATGAACTAACATCTTTAACTCTGTCTATGAAGCCTCTAAACAACTGAGATGGACGTCGGGACAAGACCCACGACATCGTAATGAACTAAAATATTAAAAGCAATAAAAAGGATCCTCTGAAAAGCTAGGAGGCTCACCAACAAACTCTGAGTGCTCAACTGGATCAATGAGGCGCTGGATGTTGATCCTGGTAATCTGTGTCTGCATCATAATAAGATGCAGGCCAACTGGCATCAGTAAATTGAATGTACGAGTATGCGAGTTGGATTGCTAAGCAAAACTTAAGCTTGAAAAGAATCTGAAAGAAACACTTACATTGGCCTTACTCAACTCCTGAATAACTTAACTCAATATAAAGCAATAAAACACATGCAATATATAGAAAGCCTTTAAAACAGTAGAAAACAACCTAGTTTGTTAACGAAAATGCAATAACAAACTTAACTTTACTCATATAATAAAGTAATATAGTTTATGTGGGAGTTTCTCTAACCGACAACCACCACTATGAGCCTAAGTGGTGATACAACGTCTTGCCCACGCTGCCAAAACTGTCCTATACTTTGCCGTCATATAGAACTCTTAACTAAATGGATCCACTAGTCTATGCTAAAAGCATCTTAAGGAGTCATCTAAAAAGTATGATCCTTTACTACCCATGATGGCTACATGGTTTATGGAGACGTGAGTTATCTGAACTCAAACTCATCCCCATATCGGTGCTCATTACTACTCCAAAAATATACTTAGCTCATATGTTTGTAAAAACAAAACTCTTTCATTGGCTTGAGATAATTACTCAAAAACTTACCTTAAAAGCTCTCTTGGAAATCTCAGTTTCCTTTCTTGCTGAAATGTGAAAACATTTTAACTCTTGGGAATACTTAGTTCCCATATAATGTTTGAAGAATGCACTTTACTCTTACTCTTTACTGAAAACTAGCTCAAAAGCTCTTTAGGAAATCTCAGTAGCCTTTCTTGTTTAAATGTGAAAATATTTACTCTTTGGGAATACATAGTCCCGATATACTCTTTCGAAGAAATGAACTTCAAACTTTACTCAAAACTCAAGTCTTAAAACAAAGTTAAAACATTTCTAAAAGACTTTAGGAAAACTTTATGAACTTCTCTTAACTTGACTCTTAACTTCTCTTGACTTGACTCTTAACTTCTCTTGACTTGACTCTTAACTTCTCTTGACTAGACTCTTAACTTATCTTGACTTGACTCTTAACTTTCCTTGAATTGAATTATGGATTCAAGGATTGTGATTTGTGATAGGAAAGATCTCATGATGTTTAGAAATGATTTTAGATAGCTAAACATGAGAAATGACCAAGAAATCACTGTCTGAACGCAGGTCCGCGACGTGGAGACGCATTTAAATATTTGGTCGCGAAATAACTTTTGAAGCAGAGAGGTCCATGTCCTCTCCGCAACACGAAGTGAAAGTTACACATTTGAGGAACAGGTCCGCGACGTGGACCTAGTACCCAGTTTTTGCCCGACTTGTTTCTTCTTCGTTTTCTAACCCCAATTCACCTAAACTCGGTTCCTTTTCTCAAATTCCCTTTAGATTCAGATACCCAGTATGTATACACAAGAATCTAACTCAAAAAACTCAAGGAAACAACATTTTAACCTCAAGGAACTCTTCAATCTCAACCTAACTGAAGAACGAAGGCCAATTTCCAGAACAACATTCAAGATTCATCAACTTTCAACTTTCTAGAACAAACTTCGCTGAAATAACATGATTGGTGCGTGGGTGAACGAACCCAACGCTATGAAAGACTCACATACCTCTTTAGGGATCAACCCTTGTCGAAATCCACAAGTTAAACCTTCAAGAATGACGAACTTTGTTCTTTCTCCTCTTTTCTCCTCTTGCATTCTTTCTCCAAAAACCCTAGCGTAAATTTCCGATTGTCTAAACTGAACCAATTCAGTTTAGAACCTAATTTAATTGCTAAAAATGAATTAACTTAATTGGGTGGTGAAAAGACCATAATGCCCTTCAAAAATTCGGATTGGACTTTCCTTATTTGAACAGCCCAACTTCCAATGGGCCTAATTCACTCATACAAACTCGGCGGCGTTGGAAAGATTATTCCAAGATATTTCCTATGATTTCTAGAAACACACCTAACTCATCCTGATCTAGGATTTATGGTCGTTTGAATTAGACCAAAAACTCAAACTTCACTAAACTTAACCAATTTTCCAGATTTTTATCATTTCCAAAAATCAGTCTTTCTAATTCTAGCTCTTTCAAGTTCTTAAATTTGCGAGATGTTACAATATCTCCCCCTTGGGAACATTATTCCTCGAATGAGATTACTTTTAGTAGGCTAAGGGTGTAACATTAACATTCAGCTAAAACACCCAACAAGCAATGCAATTACAACATGTTAACCTTATAAATACAAGCCAAGAAAAGGATTAGTATCTTAATTTGGAACTTCTCTGAATTCGAAGAGATGTAGATATCTCTTCTTCATATCTTCCTCAGCTCCCCAAGTAGCTTCCTCAATAAATTGGTTCCTCCAGAGGACTTTGACTGATGTTATCTCTTTTGTTCTCAACTTGCGAACTTGGCGATCTAGAATCTGAATAGGAATCTCCTTGATCCCAATATCTCCAGTTGGTATGATCAATGAAGGATCGCCCATACACTTCTTCAACATGGAGATGTGAAAAACCGGATGAACCGCGGCTAACTCTTGTGATAGCTCCAACTCATAAGCTACATTACCTACCCTTTTCGATATTCTGTAAGGGCTAATATACCAGGGACTAAGCTTCCCCTTCTTACCATATCTCATAACACCTTTCATAGGTGAAACTTTCAAGTAAACTCAATCATCTACTTCGAACTCTCACTCCCTTCTTCTAACATCAGTGTAGGATTTCTGACGACTCTGCGCTATTTTCAACCTTTCTTGAATCATTTTCACTTTCTTCATAGCTTGATGAACTAAGGCTGGTCCTATCAACCCAGCTTCACCAACTTCAAACCATCCAATAGGAGATTTGCATCTTCTCCCATAAAGAGCTTCGTAATGAGCTATCTGGATGCTTGAATGGCAACTGTTATTGTAGGCAAACTCAATAAGAGATAGGTGATCATCCCAAATACCCTTGAAATCAATCACACAATCTACCTTGATACCTCAAAACACTATCTCCCCCTTGTTCAAAAGCCATCACTTTCTACTTATGAACATATACCTTTAATTCAAGCAAAATAGTATCATAGTCCTACTTCTCTTTTACTTCTGATACTAATGATGATTCAGCCCCATTCATCACCACTACTCCTCCTTCTGTGGAATCCATTAGTCGGACTCCTAAGCGTGTAAGTCAATGCACATCTTTCGCTAACTATCTTTTTTCTTCCTCAACATGGGTGGTACTACCCAGAGACAACCTGCTTCAAGCATCAGCAACAATATTAGCCTTACCTGGGTGATAAAGAATACTCATGTCATAATCCTTGAGTATTTCCAACCACCTCCTTTGTCTGAGATTGTGTTCTTTCTAAGTAAACACATACTGAAGGCTCTTGTGATCGGTGAATACATCCACGTGAACACCATAAAGATAATGGCGCCATATTTTAAAAGCAAAAACTACAGCAGCCAACTCTAAGTCATGGGTTGGGTAATTCTTCATATGAACCTTCAACTGTCTAGAAGCATAAGCTATAACTTTGCCATTCTGCATTAGTACCCAACCCAAACCAACTCTAGACACATCACAATATACAACAAAGCCTTGCGTACCTTCTGGTAAGGTCAACACTGAGGCAGTAGTTAACCTCTTTTTCAATTCCTGAAAACTTTTCTCACAAGCTTCAGACCATTGAAACTTCACTGTTTTCTCAGTCAACTTGGTCAAAGTGGACGAAAACCCCTCTACGGACCTTCTATAATATCCAGCCAAACCCAAAAAACTCTTAATATCAGTTGGAGATGCTGGTCTAGGCCAATTCTGCACTGCCTCTATCTTTTGAGTATCAACTCTAATTCCATCACCGGAAACTATGTGGCCCAAGAGCGCCACAGACTCAAGCCAAAACTCACATTTAGAGAACTTAGCATATAACTTCTTATCTTTCAAAGTCTGAAGAACTATTCTGAGATAGCTAGCATGATATTCTTCATTCCTTGAATAGAATAGTATGTCATCAATGAAGATGACAACGAACATATCTAAATAAGGTTTAAATACTCTATTCATAAGGTCCATGAATGTTGCAGGTGCATTGGTCAAACCAAAGGACAAGACCAAAAACTCATAATGACCATAACGGGTCATGAATGTTGTCTTGGGAATATCACATTCCCTTACTTTCAATAGATGATGGCCAGATTTGAGGTCTATCCTAGAGAAACAGGTAGCACCCTGAAGTTGATCGATAAGATCATCAATCCTTGGGAGAGGATATTTTTTCTCGGTGGTCACCTTGTTCAACTGACGTTAATCTATACATATCCTAAGGAAACCATCTTTCTTTCTCACAAATGGGACCGGAGCGCCCCAAGGTGAGATACTTGGTCTAATGAAACCTTTCTCTAAAAGATCTTTCAACTGCTCTTTTAAACCTTTCAACTCTGTTGGTGCCATGATATATGGCGGAATAGAGATAGGACGAGTATTAGGAATAGTATTTATACCGAAGTCTATTTCTCTCTCAGGAGGAACTCCGAGAAGATCATCTGGAAAGACTGCTGAAAACTCTTTCACTACTGGAACTGACTGAATAGGAGGTATCTCAACACTAGAGTCATTAACTCGGACTAAGTGATAGACACACCCCTTGGAAACTAACTTACTCGCCTTAAGGTTCGAACAAAACGACCCTTAGGCACTGCTGAACTGCTCTTCAACTCTATGACTGGTTCACTGGAAACTGGAACTTGACTACTCGAGTTCTACAATTTATTGATGCATAACAGGCATGAAGCCAATCCATACCTAGAATGCCATCAAACTCTACCATGTCTAACTCAACTAAATCAGCCATGGTACTTTTGTGATTGACGGGAACGAAACAATCACAATAGACTCTTTTTGCTAGAATAGACTCACCATTAGGTGTAGAAACACTGAAGGTTCAAGAAGTTGCTCAGGAAGAACATCAAAATTGAAGACTTGGATCATACCAGTGACAACATCTGGCAAATCCTCTTGCTCTCAGGGACTAGCGATAGCATAAAGACGATTTACTTCTCCGTCTACCCTTGAAGTAGCTCATCTAGATGCAACTCTATCTGGTGGAGCAACTGAAGAAGACTGGGCTCTATTTCCCCAATTACCATTACTCTGTCTTCTCTTAGGACACTCTCTCATAAAATGACCATTCTAGCCATACTTAAAGTAACTAGTGGAGCCATCATGACACACCCCTGAGTGGCCCCTACCACACTTAGCACATGCAGGAGTCTTAGTACCCCATTGTACCTTAATACCTTGCGAATGCACATGTCTAGCTTTGAAGTTCTGAGAATTCTGACTATTGTACTCACATTTGTTCCTAGGTGCAGGTGTGCTAGCAAATGATGGAGCAGGTCCTTTCTGCATATGTTGGAAACAAGACCGGCTTGCATTACTCTTTTGCTACCCGGATTCATTCCCTGATGTCTTAGCCCTCTTATTCTCAAACTCTTCTCTATCCTTCAACTGGTTCTTCTCAACTTGTTGCACATGGGTCATCAGTCTTGCTGTGCCCATTCAACCTATTAGCATGGTTGCCTTATTTTCCTTACTTGACAGACGAGTCAACCCAACTACGAATAAACTCATCCTGCTCCTCATGTCGGCAACCATCTCTTCGCTTCTCTTAGCTCACGAGGAAAGAAACACCTCATGAAGGGACTCTCGACAATAGGCCAGCTCACAATTGGTTACGCATAAGTACGAGTTAGAAAGACACTTTTACAGAGATACACTATCGCACGGAGTGAGTATGAAAGAAGTGAAGGAATTCCTATATGTTGCATCCTCCTAATTATAGATGTGGCGCGCTTCACACTGATAACTAGGACTCTACAGACACGGCTTCATAGACTCCCTAGGACTCTTGAACTCTATGCTTTGATACCAAGTTTGTCACCCCCCGAGCCTACACCCTGGACGTGGCAGGCACTCGAGAACCATTACTGGCCCCAAGGGAACTCTTGGCCTGGCTTACTTACTCAGCGGAAGAATTTATTGAAGATAAATACTTTTATAACAAGTAAACTAAAATGCTCAAAATAGATCTTAGAATGTATTATAATAACATTCACTGCCAAAGTGGCAACTCAAGTTTCAACTGAACTGAAAAGGAAAAGTAAAGACTCATGAACTAATATCACTAACTCTGTCTATGAAGCCTCTAAACAACTGAGATAGACATCGGGACAAGATTCACGACATCCTAATGAACTATAATACTGAAAGCAATAAAAGGATCCTTTGGAAAACTACGTGGCTCACCAACTGACTCTGAGTGCTCAACTGGATCAATGAAGCGCTGGATGTTGATCCTGGTTACCTGCGTCTGCATAATAATAAGATGCGAGCCAACTAGCATCAGTACATTGAATGTACAAGTATGCGAGTTTGAATGCTAAATATAACTTAAGCTTGAAAAGAATCTGAAAGAAACACTTACATTGGCTTTACTCAACTGCTGAATAACTTAACTCAATATAAAGCAATAAAACACATGCAATATATAGAAAGCCTTTAAAACAGTAGAAAACAACTTAGTTTGTTAAAGAAAATGCAATAACAAACTCAACTTTACTCATATAATAAAGTAATATAGTTTATGTGGGAGTTTCTCTAACCGACAACCACCACTATGAGCCTAAGGGGTGATACATCGTCTTTCCCACGCTGCCAGAACTGTCCTATACTTTGTCATCATATAGAATGCTTAACTAAGTGGATCCACTAGTCTATGCTAAAAGCATCTTAAGGAGTCATCTAAAAAGAATGATCTTTTACTACCTATGATGGCTACATGGTTTATGGAAACGTGAGTTATCTGAACTCAAACTCGTCCCCATATCAGTGCTCAATACTACTCCCAAAATATACTTAGCTCATATGTTTGTAAAAACAAAACTCTTTCTTTTGTTTGAGATAATTACTCAAACACTTAGCTTAAAAGCTCTCTTGAAATCTCAGTTTCCTTTATTGCTCAAATGTGAAAACATTTTAACTCTTGGGAATACTTAATTCCCGTATAATCTTTGAAGAATGCACTTTAATCTTACTCTTTACTGAAAACTAGCTCAAAAGCTCTTTTGGAAATCTCAGTTTCCTTTCTTGTTTAAATGTGAACATTTACTCTTTGGGAATACATAGTCCCGATATACTCTTTTGAAGAAATGAACTTCAAACTTTACTCCTTACTCAACTCAAAACTCAAGTCTTAAAACAAAGTTAAAACATTTGTAAAAAACTTTTGGAAAATTTTATGAACTTCTCTTAACTTGACTCTTGACTTCTCTTGACTTGACTCTTAACTTCTCTTGACTTGACTATTAAATTTCCTTGAATTGAATTATGGAATCAAGGATTGTGATTTGTGATAGGAAAGATCTCATGATGTTTAGGAATGATTTTAGATAGCTAAACATGAGAAATGATCAAGAAATCACTATCTGAATGCAGGTCCGCGACGCGGAGCCGCATTTAAATATCTGTTTGCGAAATAACTTTTGAGGCAGAGAGGTCTGTGACCTCTCTACGATGCGAAGAGAAAGTTACACTTCTGAGGAACTGGTCCGGCACGCGAACCTGGTACCTAGTTTCTGCCCGACTTGTTCCTTCTTCTTTTTCTAACCCCAATTCGCCTAATCTCGATTCTTTTTCTCAAATTCCATTTAGATTCAAATACCCAATATGTATACACAAGAATCTAACTCAAACAACTCAAGGAAACATCATTTTAACCTCAATGAACTCCTCAATCTCAACCTAACTCAAGAACGAAGGCCAATTTCAAGAACACCATTCAAGATTCATCAACTTTCAACTTTCTAGAACAAACTTCGCTGAAATAACATGATTGGCGCGTGGGTGAACGAACCCAACGCTATGAAAGACTCACATACCTCTTTAGGGATCAACCCTTGTCGAAATCCACAAGCTAAACCTTCAAGAACGACGAACTTTGCTCTTTTTCCTCTTTTCTCCTCTTGCGTTCTTTCTCCAAAAACCCTAGCGTAAATTTCCGATTGTCTAAACTGAACCAATTCAGTTTAGAACCCAATTTAATTGCTAAAAATGAATTAACTTAATTGGGTGGTGAAAAGACCATAATACCCTTCTAAAATCTGGATTGACTTTCCTTATGTGAACAACCCAACATCCAAAGGGTATAACTCACTCATACAAACATGGAATCACGCAAACTCAGCGGCGTTGGAAAGATTATTCCATGATATTTCCTATGATATATGGAAACACACCTAACTCATCCTGAGCTAGGAGTTATGGTCGTTTGAAGTTGACCAAAAACTCAAACTTAACTTAACCAATTTTCCAGATTTTTATTATTTCCAAAAATCACTCTTTTTAGTTCTTTCAATTTGTGAGATGTTACACTCTGATACCACATGTTGGAATGTATGTATCCACTAGCTACGATAGGATCAGGTCCTTAATACAGTTGCGATAGATAAATGAAGATACTGAAAGTAAAGATGGCACACACAACTTTACGTGAAAACCTCCTTCCTTAAGGGAGTAAATCCACGACCTGTCTCATAGGATTTTCAAACTGTTTTTACTAATCTTCTCAAGCAAAAGTAAAACACAGTTTACAACCACACAAGAGATTAACCTCCTAATCTCTATTTTAAGTAATACAAACTATTACTTAATGAGCCAAAGTAATGCCTGCATTGCCCACTATACTAACCCTCACTAATTAATATAGACTTTTAACATAAGACACAAAGTTGCCCTCAACTAAGTTCTTACAGTGATTCACACAAGTTTTGAAACGTTTCTAAAACAAGTGAAACGAATCCTACAATGTAAGCACAACTACAAGCAATCAAAATAACAACAAGCAATCAAAATAACAGCAGGTTCAGGAAGCAAGTCGTCAGTCTATGAGGTCCCTTGTAATTTTATTGAAGCTTGAATATTCTCTCGTTGAATGAATGATATGTTGTTTGTCTTGTTGAATATATCAACCATAAAGAGTTATTAACCGTTGGACAAACAACCTCGTCCATTCTGATTGGTGTGGTACACTGACGACCTCACCAAACTCTGACACGATAGCTTTCCAGTTGTATAGCACATGGACCTGGACGAACAGACTCTGCAGAGGACTGGGTCCCTGCATTTGTGAAGAGATCATCAAAACATCTGGGAACAGTAATACTTATTAGTCACCTTTCCAAAACAAATTTTCATACTTCAAATAGAGATCCACAAAAGTAGCTATACTAAAATCACTGATCACTGCACATATCAAAAAGTAAGGTTTTGTTACTTTTAATCCAAGTGTGACAACAAAACTCCAATAAATATTTATGATCCTCTTCATTCCAACAACGACAATTGAACCCTTTTTTAACTCGAATCTCTACTATAACTGCTTCACGAATTACTAAATCAACTTCTTTGTTTCTTTACTTCAGCAACCACCAAATACAGAATATGGTCTCCATAGATGAATTGTATAGATAAGAAATATTCATTTGATTATTTTTTTCTAATTCTAGCACCTTGAATCACGTATGACTTAAGCTACACACTTAAAACTCCAAATGTTATAACTTCTTACCACTAATAATGGGGAGATCTTAGGCAGCCAAGAATGGAACATGTATGAGGAGGGAGAGAAAGTTAATTGCTATATCTATTGAGGTATTAAGAACAACAATCGAGAAAGGCACTTTTCTAACAAGTAATGTCCATTTATTATATATATAAAAGATAATGGTACTCATTATTATATTATACACAGATATATATTCATGTACTAAACTGTTGTCCACTTCCACCATTTCCACGTGGAACTGGGGTAATCCAACACCGCCCTTTTCCTAATTATAAACTCGGGTATTGCGTAGGATCATGGTAAAATACATATAACTTTTTCAATATAACATAATTAATAGAAACCTAATTTAAATAAGTCCCACCTCATATATTAATAATTTTTCAACGTAACTAGCCTTACTAACTCACTTAAAATATTAAAAATTTATAAAAGGAATAATTACTTGGGTGAATCCATTATAAAAAATAATTACTTATTTTAAATATACTCTTTACTTATTACCATTTATAACAATATATAACAATACTATGTATTTTATTAGATTTCTGTTTTCTGTCTCGCCTCTTTCTCCTTTTTATCTGTCCCCTCTTTCTCTTTTTTTTTGCCTCCATGTGCAAGGTGTCAATTTTTTAATATTATAATTGAAAGATCCACAATCCTCAGCCAGACATTCAGTTCGTTATGCCTCTAAAAGGGAGAATAAATTCCTGAGTTCATTCTTTCTCTATTTGTCCCTGGAAATTAAATTGTCAACCACTATAATTTCTGAGCTTATGTTCTTAATGAATAAAATATGTATTATACATGTCTTATAAATTGAAGTAAACCAATACGGTCAAATTAATCATTTTTTTTGTTCCGAAGCATCACCAATAAACTACAAAATGAATTAAACTTGGATTAAAAATGTATTATACACATATTAAAATTGAATTAGAAGAGAAATAAACACGAATACAAAATCTAGCAAATGAATGAGAAGTCAATGATTCGTAGACTGAATAAAACTTGTATCAATAATTAATTAGACAAGTAATTTAATCGTAACAAATGAAGAAACATAATAAACTGTCAAATGAATTAAACTTGAATTAAAATGTACTACACACATATTAAAGTTGAATTAAACATGAATGGAAAATGTAGCAAACGAAAGACCATTATGTGATATGTAAACTGAATAAAACTTGTATCAATAGTGAATTAAACAAGTAATTCAATCCTAACAAATCAACCAATAAACTGCAAAATGAATTAACTTGTATTTAAAAGTGTATTACACAAATATTAAAGTTGAATTAGAAGAGAGAATTAAGCATGAATATAAAAAGTAACTAATGAAAGACTAGCCAATGATATATAAAGTGAATTAAACTTATATCAATAATGAATTAAACAAGTAATCTAATAGTAACATATGATAAACTTCAAAATGAATTAAATTTGCATTAAAAGTGTATTACACAATATTAAAGTTGTAGAAGCGAGAATTAAGAATAAATGAAAAACGTAACTAACGAAAGACAAGACAATAATCTATAAACTGAATTAAACTTGTGTTATTCATGAATAAAACATGTATTTTATGTTTCTTATAAATTATTTTGGTTTGTATCATTAAGAACATGAGTGATGTTTGCAATATGTATTAAAAATATAGTGTTCATGTATTATAAATGTATAATAAGTGTGTTACCTAAATCATTTGGTTGGTATCACTAAGAATAGAGTAAAGTTTACAATATGTATTAAAAATGTATTGTTCACGAATAAAATTTATATTATATGTGTCTTATAAATTATTTTGATTTGTATCACTAAGAAAATGAGTGACGGTTGCAATATATATGTATTATAAATGTATTTCTCATGAATAAAACTTATATTATATGTGTCTTATAACACTACTAAAAAAATGTCAAAAAACGACGGCCAAAAGCGACGGACTGCGTCGCTTTTTTGGTCAAAATTGACGGAAAAGTGACGCAGTCACTTCCGTCGCTTTTTAGCTCGTCGCTTTTCAAAAAGCGACGGACTGCGTCGTTTTTCAAAAAGAGACGGACTGCGTCGTTTTTCAAAAAGAGACGGACTGCGTCGTTTTTCAAAAAGAGACGGACTGCGTCTCTTTTAGCGACGGACTGCGTCGTTTTTCGACTATTTATTTTAATTTTCATTTTTTTTAATTTCTACAGAACGACGCAGTCCGTCGCTTTTCTGGAAATTTATTTTTTTTAAATCCCAGAAAAGCGACGGATAAAAGGACACTGTCCGTCGCTTTTCTGGAAATTCTATTTTTAAAAACCCAAAAAAGCGACGGAAAAATCCACGCTGTCCATCGCTTTTATGGAATTTTAAAAAAAAAACCTAATAAAGCGTCGGAAAAAACCACGTTGTCCGTCGCTTTTCTGGGTTTTTAAAAAAATTAAAACTCGAAAAAGCGACGGACTAAACCACGCTGTCCGTCGCTTTTTCTGCAA